>CAJNSZ010000833.1:0-20586 GCA_905329745.1 Rotaria sp. Silwood2 | reverse complement strand
GGGGGGGGGGGGGGGGGGGGGGGGGGGGGGGGGGGGGGGGGGGCGGGGGGGGGGGGGGGGGGGGGGGGGGGGATGTGCGCGTGGGTGTGTGGGTGTAGGTAGATGTCCATCAAATTGAAGAGAACACCCACACCCACACCCTCTAGTGTTGCTGTCTTAAAGGGTGTGGGTGTGATTATACTGAATGATGATACTCACACCCACATGCCACAGTCACACCCCACACCCACAAATCCATGAATGATGATCCCGGACAGTTGCTCCCGCGATAATTGCTCCCCGGACAATTGCTCTCCAATGACAGTTGCTCTCTTGACATTCGCTCTCATCACATTTGCTTCCCAAGGACAACTGCTCCCCGAACACTTGCTCTCCTATGACAACTGCTACCAGCATATTTGCGTCCCGAACATTTACCACCCAACGACAATATCAAGTAATTTTTTTATCAGTTACAAGAACAATGTATAACTTGAGGGTGGGCGCGGCTGTGGAATATGGATGTAAGTGTGGGTGTGAGGATGTTCCCTAGACTGAAAGGATAGGGTCTAGAAACGGTAATTCACCTGTGTCTGTTTGTCCGTCTGTCTGTCTGTTTGTCCGTCTGTCTGTCTGTCTGTCTGTCTGTAACAAGCGCTTGGTACAAATGACCATTTCCATGATACAAATGACCATTTCCATGGCACAAACGACCATTTCTATGGCACAAACGACCATTTCCGTGGCATAAATGACCATTTCTATGGCACAAATGACCATTTCCATGGCACAAATGACCATTTCCATGGCACAAATGAGCATTTTCGTGGCACAAACGACCATTTCCGTGGCACAAATGATCATTTTTATGGCACATATGACCATTCCCGTGGCACAAATGACCATTTTTATGGTACCAATGACCATTTCCATGGCATAAATGACCATTTTTATGGCACAAATGACCATTTATATGAGACAAATGTCCATTTTCATGGCACAAATGGTCATTTGTAAGGCAAAAAAAAGCTTTTTTCACGAAAATTACGAGTCTACTGGCCAAGAACTGTTTTAGCGTAAACAATGAGATCGTTTTCGCGTGTATGTATGGAAGACACGGAAGTGATGTAAAAAGCCTTTGTGCTTCATTGAGTTTGAGTTCTCAATGTGAAGTTTATGGAGAAGAGTAAAAGATATGAGGATGTGTGCATCACGGTGTTTGAAAGGTTTTTCAGCAGTGGAGAAAGGTGATTTTACCACACATGAAGCCCAGGCTGGGAAAAGAGACATCGTAGTGTTTAAATTGTGAGCAGTTGAGCATAGTAAGTGGTTATGTAGTACCATTAAGACAAAGAAACATTTCGAAATATATCTTTCCAAGATGCTATCCTAACGGTTTTTAGGTACAAATAGTATAATGTCAGATAGGATGCAATAAGTAGAACGAACAATGAAAGAGTATTTAAGACGGTGACATGAGTAATTTATTTCGAATATTAGAAAATATGAGCCGTGCTCGGACATGAAAAACTTGTAAATGGTGGCCATAATGAAAGTTCAAATGTCAGACTGGATGATCGGCAACATATGAACAGACATATTTGGCTTCAATAAACAGCTGAATATCTAGTAGCAGTCAGTAAGACACGCTTTTTGTTTTTGATTCGGCGGATTCTTTTCAGGTAATGTGGGGCCAAATACCTTAAAGCACGTTTGTCGTACACCTTCTACTCTGTCTGTGTCTTATCCCTGATGTTCGTGATGGTAAATAAAAGAACATGAATGAATCTGATGTCCATCGAATATACGAAATATTTCTAGTTGCCCGTTTTAAAAGTGAATACACGCAACTATAAGCAACTATGTCGTTAAAACAAGTGGTGTAAGAGAATGTTTTCAGTGACTAAAAGATTGTATTATCTGTTAGTTTTATTCCCATCGCTTTTTTTCGCTGAATCCTTTTACTTCATCTCATCTTGTTAATGTCACTCTAATCAAGTGGAACATTCTTTTCCATAGTAAGAATTTGAATGAAAATGTTTGGTAGTGCGATGTACTAGCAGTTGCCTCATTTGCTCAGTCTAGGGCCCAGTGAATCGACTTTTAACGTCGATGAACTTTACTTGTGGATAATTGTCTTCTTGTAGGATCCAGGTAGCTGGAACTTTAGGAAATTGACGATAAGCAGTTGGCAGAAGACCGTTCGCGTATATATTACACATAAAATCCACTGTCAAATTATGCCTCAAAGTTATTAATTGTCCGAAACATTGCTTTAAAAACTATGGAGCAATACATAAAACGAACTTGAAAAGCTTTAGACAATATCGAAATGATGTGATTCTGGACGCACATCAGAGCATCATTTAGAAATATCATTTGATTTTGATTTCTGATGATTATTTAGTAGAAAATCTGTGATGTTTGTCAATCCTTGTTTCGTCTGAAATCGAACATATTTTTGACTCTCCTTCGTACATTTCATTTTTCATTTCCTCAACCCATTGATCCTTGCATCGATTAAAAAACTTCAAGAAAGATTTGGGAGAGAAAATATTCACAATACTGAATTACTTTCTGAATTTTTCAAATGGATACGAAAACGTAAAAGTGAAAACAGTAGTTAATAGATCAGTAACAATCAAGTGCAATAGACAAGAAATCAAATGCAAGATTTGTTGTTTGAAAGAATATCACGTAGAGATAAACTCATGATTTTCAATCAGTTTAAAGTAACATACGGCTCATGGATAAAAGCTCTGTTTATATTGAATTCTATCACAATCTTACAAAACTACAAGTATTAATTTTGGAATGGTTGAAGTCTATTTATTCATTGTGCAATACATCATGGGTGTGGATGTAGATATGCGTGTGAACCCATGAATTGAATGAAGAAGGAGCGAACACTAACATTCACTTCTGCATCCATACGCTATAGAGTATTTCATATGTAATGGACGTCACTGAACATAAATGAATTTTTTGCTTCTTCGAGGTCATTTTTTGTGTTTTATTTTGGTGACTGTTTTACACTTTCTTTCTGTCGTCCCTTTCATGGAGAATTTGTTTGATAAGAATCAGGAATAGTATCGGTTGATATTTGTTCTGAACAAAACTGAAACGAACGGGACTGACAAATTTATTAAAAGTTTCCAAATTAACCTATAGTCAAGTTTAGCGAAGCGAAGTTTTTTTCATGTTCACAAAAGTGATACTGCTTTATAAACGAAGATTCTTCTATGCAATAATAACAATAAATTGAATACTAACCTGTAATCTAATAATTAAGAGGTATAATTTTGAGTAAGATGAAGCTCTGAGTGTTCGGATGAAAATTTCTGGTACAATTAATCTTTTTTTTTCATTCGAATAAAAATCGAATTGATTTATTTATATTAAGCAGCTTTTCAAATATCTTCAAAATCAGTGCCATCTACATATAATTTTATTCATATTTCTAGAAGGGTAGGCGTGGCTTAACGTGTAAAGAGAGTCCTAACTAATACCAATACCCACATCCACACTCACACATCTTGAACCAATTAAATAATAGTATAATAAAGATATGCTCCGAATGATCGATATGAAACTTACATTAATGTGAGTTTCTTAAGAGTTAGACTCAAATTCAAAATGAGGCATTTTATTATATAAAATTGCACAACCTTTCACGCTCTATCTTCTCGTAATCTTAGTGGTACTATGTGACATTATAATGTTTACTGCAGGTTATCAGTATGTCGATCATTAATTCAGAGAAGTCTAGAGTTGGATGTCCCTGGTTATGTTATATACCAACATATAATTCTTAGTTGAACTTCGTTGATACGTTTTTCAGAAAAAAACGTGATTCAAAAAATATGATATACTGGAAGCATTTATAATTATGACAATAAGTTTCTACAAACTTGCAGAATTCATTCCTTTCATACAAAAACATGCAGAACTCTAGTTGTTTTGTATGTAAGAAACATTTTCATATTTTCAAGAAGGAAAAAGAAGAAAAGAGACATTTTAGAAACGTATAATCTTATAAAAGTTTCAGAAACTTTGCATCTTACATTGCCCAAGTTTCCTTTTTCTTTGAAAATCTCGCAATATATCATGAAAAATCTAATCTTTTACATAATCAGATAGTCTAGAAGAGATTGCCTGGAGAATAATTTGGCTTGAGTTTATTTTGGAAAAATAAAATCTATTTTTTGCAGATTACTAACTCTCAGATGGATACTAATAATAGTGGTAAATCAATGTCTATTCGTGTCACTGATTTCAGTCCATTACCAAAGCAAATGTTAGCAGCCATCGACGGCTATGAAAATATGCCACTTGTATCGATTGAAGAAGCAGTAAAACCTCTCCTTAACATCGTACCAAAAGTCGAACGTAATGTACACATTGTCAAACAGAACTGTGGAAATCCAAAAAATGGCTTAACAACTGATGAATCTGCTTCGATTATGCTCTATACGTACGAATCGATACCACATGAAAAATCTCTTTATGTTATTCTCAACAAAGCATTACGTTCCGAAGAAAGACAAAAACTGGTTCCTTGGTTTTTGTATTTACGACTTGTATTAACAGCACTGGCTCGTTTACCATCCGAAAGACTTTTCGTGAATAGAGGAGTGCGAAAAGATTTACATGAAGAATATTCAAAAGGTAGCACTTTTATTTGGTGGGGATTTTCATCTTGTACGTCGTCTGTCGAGGTATTGGAATCCGACATGTTTCTGGGTAAAAGTGGAACTCGTACTTTATTTCAAATCGATTGTCACACGGGAAAGAGTATTAAAAACCATTCGTTTTTGACAAAGGAAGATGAAATTCTTTTACTTCCTGCCAGACAATTTAAAGTTAAATCCTGTCTGAATTCTGGTAATGGGCTCCATATAATACAACTTAAAGAAATAGATCCACCATATCCATTACTTGAGCCCGTTCCCATTCAAAAGTCAATAGGACTAGTCGAGCCGAATATTAATATTGAGAGTCAGGTAACAGATAACAAAAGCCAGCCAACAGCATCAAGTGAATCAAGCACAGTATCATCCAAAACGTTAGTGATTCCGGAGACACGTTCAGGTAATCATTCATTATGAATCGAAGAAAGCGTAGATCAGAACCAGGCACCGATTGATCTGTTCATATTCAATTATGAATAAATGAATGAATGATTAGATAAAGACAAGATTCACATTCATCTTTCTATGTGAGAATTCTCCACACCGATATATTTCTAAATTCATTTCAATTTTGCTCTTGCTTCTTATGCGAACGTATGATGTAGAAAGAGATAAAAGTGCTTGTATGTACATGCAAATGATACTATTATTTATCAATTTTCATTTATAAAACAATTCTACTTGCAATGTTTGTCCATAAGTGTGGACACTAATTGCATGCTATCTCGCTCTATGTTGTGCGCCAATTTATGAATAATGTATCTAAGTTCGTGGGTGTGGATGTTGTTCTTTTCCTAATCCACACCCACTCACACTCACACCCTACACCCTTAGTTTGAAACGATTCGAGGATGCTTTCTATCACTTCTGTTAGAGTAGTCATAGATATTCTTCGCATGACTGTAAATGAACAATAAATGAGCTGTAAATTTCGTTCAGTTAGATATATCTGGCTGAAATGTTAGTCACAAATGTTCTTGATGGGGATCGCTGATTCTTTAAGATTTTGACTCAAATGGACGTTCAAAGTGGATGTGAGTGTTTCAAATTAGAGCTATCCATACTCACACTCATACCTGCACTCAGACCCACAGCCATAGCCACATTCTACTCTGATTTAAAACCTTCTTAGTTCACTAAACAAAATAATATGCTAAAGTTTGACATTACGGTTCAATAATCTCACCTATGAAAGTAAACGTTTAGAAGTAGATCATCTTCTTCGACTCGTCCAAACATTTTATTCTTTTCTTTTCTTTGTATGAGAATTTGCAAAATATTATTATGCATAACACTAAATAAAATAATAGAAGTGAGAATGTAGCATCCGTTTGTGAGTACTTTTGCTACTCAAACACCCGAGAACGAAATCGAATAGTCAGCATTCAAAAATTTCTATTCTATTGATCCTCATTTCTCAACATCGCACCTCTATTATAGGAAATGAAGACTTTCACAAAAATGTCGATGATATGTGTCGTGACGTCTCCTGCATCATTTGGCTTGATGCCAATGTGAACGATGAACGGAATCAAGATACAGAAGAAAAATTGACCTCTATTTTTAATCATTTCAAGAAGTTTCCAGATAGAGCCGAATGCCAGAAATACGTTGAAGGAGGATCAGAAAAAGATCCATTAGTAATGGTCGTTAGCGGCCAACTAGGAAGAGAAATAGTGCCTTCTGTTCATAACCTGAAACAAATGATGTCAATCTATGTATATTGTATGGACAAAGAAATTAATGAACAATGGGCTAGCAAATATACAAAAGTAAAATTAAATTGAATGATTTTGACTGCATTTTATAATTTCTTGTCTATAGGTGAAAGCTGTCGTTGTTCAACTTGATGAACTTATTTCTTGAATTACGACTGATCATAACATTCAGAAAACCATAGAAGGACCATTGTCAACCAATATCGTTACTATACGTGCTAACGCAGGTAATTCAACGGTGCGCGTGAACAGTTAGTTTCTTTTTCCATAAGGAAGGATGTTAGTATTTCAATTATCACTAGTCAAACCAATATCAACATCCCAAAATCATACCTATCGATTTCAAATTATATTTTCTTTAAATTGAAACACTAAAGTGCATTGCTTTATTTTTAACCGGTAAAATTTACAGGAGCACTTTAACTTTAAGTTTTAAATCAAAGCTAAAGTGTTCATTGAACTATTCGCCAAACTAGCCCTTGACGAATTACTACCCACAGAAAGGTTAATCAGTCAATGATGGTGTGATTGCAGGTATCCATATTCTTGTTGAGGTCAATGTGGGTGCAGGTGTAGATCTGAGCAACAAATATATCAAAACACACACAAACACCAGCATCCACTGAACATCTTCAGCGACTGACTATAGTGACGTCATGATCTGTACACGAAGAAGAGTTTTACAAAATCAATCATTTTCTGATTTCTATTTATTTCTCTTATTTTTTTTCTGACAACCATTTGTTGATAGAGAGCATCCATCTTGAATTCGTCCATAGGATGGGTGTGGCTATAGTTAGAAGGTGTAGGCGCGATAATCTATTTATCCATACCCACCCTTTTTGTTTCAAGACTTTTGTATCTATTGATGGAACTTTATCATAGTTTACCAAGGGCCAGAATTGTGAATCTATGCTCGGATTTCGCATCCGAGCTTTTCATTGATTACGAAGTCTAACAATCAGAAACGATCTTGCTTATTCAGAGATTTACAGAATTTCATACAGGTTGATGAAAGTAACTCGGGATCAGGGAATTCGACTCGTTAATTAGTTTCTCAAAATTTCAAGTTCTTGTCAATCCTCCAGTTCATCGTATTAAATGTTTTCGATGTGCGGCTACGGATCTGTCAAGCTTTATTTGGCTAGCAGCAATTTAATGAGTTGATTTTTTTCCTCACTAGCTGATGTCATGAAGAAGGGTTGAGGTGTTATTGGCACATTTTTCTGTGATACTAATGTACGATAAATGACTTTTTTTGCATGGTGTGCGTTCGACCTTAGCTGATGGATTGTGTCAGATAAGCTTCATTGTAGATGGTCCTATCTAGATGTGGTGCTAAAAACAGATATGTATTAGAGAGAAATATAATGTATAGCGTTGCTTTCAAGTGAAAGACACATTCAGATTCCTCCTTGTATTTGTATCTTTGCCGACAAGTACTTGTGACAATCAAAGTCTAGCTTTAGCCGAACCGATATTATCAGTATTTAAGTCTACTCTCAATATGTTTTATTCTGGCTAGGTGTTCAATTATCGGCAAATTTTTTCAAGATTTCCCATTTGTGTAATTTCTACATAGTCTATAAAACTCTAAAAAGCTAATATAAAAAGGTATCTGTAAACGAGGATGTGGGTGTGGAGTGTGGGTATTCTTTCTATTTACACCCACACCCCGTTCAGATTGGGCACACTTCGACAATACTTTTCAAATCTACAAGCGATCAACGTGTTTCGCACTCTGAAATCTTTTATGTTTAGTATAAAAATATCTTTGTGATTTTATAAAGAGCTGCTTTCCATTTCAAATCTTTGTATCTTTGCAGATTTTAAAAGCATAATAAAAAGCAACTATTCACAAAGAATGACAACCATGCCTTCTGAAATGATTAAGAAAAGGGATAAAAATTAGCTAGATTTTTTCATAATTTTCTATACCTCCGAAAAGCAAAATCTGGACACTATAGTTGACCTCTTTTTACACTCAAAAACGACTTATTGGGGAAAGTAGTTATACTATTCGATAGCGCTTGGAATTCTCTATCACTCTGTATATTTACTTATTTTCTTGAATTCATAGATTGAAAAACAATTTCAATACAATGAGCACATTGTCAATTGACAATTATCAAAAATCGTTACTTTTCTCCTTTTTTTCAAAATATAATCACTATGAAAATAAATTTTTAAACAAGTAATTATAGATTCTGATAGAGCTTGAAATTCTCTATCATCGTGAGCTTTTGAAACAAAAGTCGAAACATATAGAAAAAAAGAGCTACGCCAGTTACAGTTTGTCAAGCAGCGTGCGTACGTAATGCTTGAATTATTCTCCAATATATAGATGCAAGATAGTTAACAAATATACCGGATGATATACAATTTCAAGCTCTATCATAATCTTTAACGACCTTTTCAAAAAACATTTCTCATAGGAACAATGAGTTTAAAAAGAAAACACCAAAGTGCCAAAAAATACAGATTTTTCATACTGGTCGATTCAAAGTATGTTAATAGTATTAAAATTTTTTTCAATCTATGAATTCAAGAAAATAAGTAAATATACAGGGTAATAGAGAATTTCAAGCTCTATCCGAATGTATAACTGCTTTTTCAAAAACGTAATTCTATAGTAATGAAAAATTAAAAAACTAATTTTCATGATAGTGACAAAATCAAATCTGTGGGAATCTGGACATGAGGGTGTCTTCATTCTAGTTGATTAATTTCCCAGGAGATAAAAGCAAGATACAATCAAAATACACAATTTGATAGAGAATTCCAAGCGCTATCGAATGGTATAACTACTTTCCCCAATAAGTCGTTTTTGAGTGTAAAAAGAGGTCAAGTATAGTGTCCAGATTTTGCTTTTTGGGGGTATATATATACCTGATTTAGTTAGCTTATTCAAGTCATTCTTTCATATGGTTCAATTGATAACCTGAGAAAATATATGCATAGATAGGCGAGGGTCTTCAACTAGGATGTCACAATATATTGTAATGTATTATTATTATTATTATTATCAAAAAATCATGCCGTGGTGACTAAAATTATTCATGCAGCTAAATAAAGGAGGGGGGGTCGTTAAGCGATGAAATCGGTCCCCTCTCGAAATTAACTTTTTCACTTTCGAAATAGTCAATTGAGATGTAAAAAGACGATTAACGTTCGAATCAGTGAAGTAGCCTTGGTTGTAGCTGTGCACACATGACATAAAATAATGATATTCTCTATTGCCTGAGCAGTTGCGATCTGTTGTGTTCCTATGACGTATATTGTCATTATTATCAATATGTTTTGATTTAAATTATATACCAACTAAAAGCTTATTCTTTTTCCTATCGAATGACATAAAAATGTGCGACAAAATATTCTCCTATCATTATTTTGTTGAGATGACTTTGTTCACTACGATGAGCCATTTATGAGTATTTATGAGAAAATCTCATTTTATGACACTAAGGGATATTGGTCCAACTTTATTTAAATACCATTCGATACTCCTTTTGAAGTTCTACAAAATGATGCTATTGTATTGAGTTTAATTTTTGGGGAAGGCAGCCAACCCTTTGACACAATCGTTTACGATGCCAAAAAATTGAATTTTTCGATTCTTTTTGATTGATTTTCACTCGAACTATTCGGCTTTATACTTCAAAAAACAATATATTTGAACTCAGCGTCAAAACCTGAGTTGATATGGCTCTTCTAGAAATGGCTCTATCGACTTTTATTTTTTTCGAAAAATTCGACCCTACTCCCCCTCAGGGATATGCTGGAAATTGAATTCAACGAAACTCTTGTTTTCATCTTCCATCAATCTGCCATTTTGATTTTTCTAGTATTTAAACATTTTATGCTCATGTTTCCATATTTAAATTCGCATTTTCGTTGAATTCAATTTCTAGCATATCCCTGAGGGGGAGTAGGGTCGAATTTTTCGANTGGCAAAAATGACCATTTCCGTGGCAAAAATGGCCATTCCCGTGGCTAAAATGACCATTCCCGTGGCAAAAATAGCCATTCCCGTGGCAAAAATGACCATTTTTATGCCAAAAATGGCCATTTTTTGGGGAAAATGACCATTTCCGTGGCAAAAATGACCATTTTTATGGCGAAAATGACCATGTTTATGGCAGAAATGACCATTTACATGGGACAAATGTCCATGTCCATGACACAAATGATCAGTTCCACGGCTGAAATGGTCATTTGTAAGGCAACAAAAAGTTGTTTTCACGCAAATTACGAGTCTACTGACCAACAACTCTTTTACCGTAAACAATGAGATCGTTTTTGCGTGCATGTATGGAAGACACGGAAGTGATGTAAAAAGCCTTTGTGCTTCATTGAGTTTGAGTTCTCAATTTGAAGTTTATGGAGAACAGTAAAAAATATGAGGATGTGTGCATCACGGTGTTTGAAAGGTTTTTCAGCAGTGGAGAAAGGTGATTTTACTACACATGAAAGCCAGGCTGGGAAAAGAGACATCGTAGTGTTTAAATTGTGAGCAGTAGAGCATAGTAAGTGGTTATGTAGTAACATCAAGACAAAGAAACATTTCGAAATATATCTTTCCAAGATGCTGTTCTAATGGCTTTTAGGTACAAATAGTATAATGTCAGATAGGATGCAATAAGTAGAACGAACAATGAAAGAGTATTTAAGACGGTTACATGAGTAATTTATTTCGAATATTAGAAAATATGAGCCGTGCTCGGACATGAAAAACTTGTAAATGGTGGCAATAATGAAAGTTCAAATGTCAGACAGGATGATCGTCAACATATGAACAGACATATTTGGCTTTAATAAAAATCTGAATATTTAGTAGCAGTCAGTAAGACACGCTTTTTGTTTTTGATTCGGTGGATTCTTTCCAGGTAATGTGGAGCCAAATGCCTTAAAGCACGTTTGTCGTACACCTCCTACTCTGTCTGTCTCTTATCCCTGATGTTCGTCATGGTAAATAAAAGAACATGTATAAATCTGGTGTCAATCGAATATACGAAATATTTCTAGTTGCCCGTTTCAAAAGTGAATACACGCAACTATAAGCAACTATGTCGTTAAAACAAGTGGTGTAACAGAATGTTTGCAGTGACTAAAAGATTTTATTATCTGTTAGTTTTATTCCCATCGCTTTTTTTCGCTGAATCCTTTTACTTCATCTCACCTTGTTAATGTCACTCGAATCAAGAGGAACATTCTTCTCCATAGTGAGAATTTGAATGAAAATGTTTGGCACTGCAATGTACTAGCAGTTACCTCATTTGCTCAGTCTAGGGCCCAATGAATCGACTTTTAACGTCGATGAACGTTACTTGTGAATAAATCTCGATCATTTGATGATATTCAATGAAAATTCATATTCCACAATCACAAATCAATTCAGCAATCAAAGTTCGATAGATATTCGATAATATTCAACTGTCAAAAACATTAGAAACGACGGGGACACATAAAACCACGAACCAACAATGAGAAATGCTGTGGGATAGCCCTATTCTATTATACATTATTCAAAAGCGTATGCTAAAATCAACAATTTCTTCGAGTTTCGATCGAAGTTTTCAAGCAAAAAAGTCATTTTTGATCATTAATTCAATACACCGGCCATATTTATAGTCAATCCATTTTTGGTGTGGGTGTGGGTGGGTGTGGATGTGGATGCCGGGTACTCTCTTCACTCATGCTCACACTCACACCCACACCCACAACCCACTCGGATCATGTGCCAACATTGCTCTGGCATCCTACTATTTGTTTTCTCTACTTGTGATGTAAATGAATCTACTATAGGAATATTCAAAAAAATTTCATCTATCTCATAAAGTAAGTCCGCCCCGAAGGAGTTAATGCTTATATTGCAGAAGTAATCTCATATTAATTTTACGACACTTTTCTTGTTTTATAAAAATTACTTTCTCGAAGAAAAATGAAGTGCTTAAGAAAGCAATAAGGCAATATCGAATTTCTAATTATCAAAAGACCACGTTGTGTGCTGCTTCATGTTCGGCAAATGCGAAAAACATTATATGTTCGTTAGATATAGAGGTAGGTGCCGTCGTTATTCTGTCTCATTCCAAAGCAAACGATGGTTTCAACATTAATTCGTTGTTTCGTATTCATTCTATTCAGGTAATTCTAAAAGTCTATTTTTTCCTATGCATCTAATGTTGAACAATTTTACTTTTAAGCTTTACAGGTTTTATCGTTGTTTTCTTTTTATATATATTTTTATTAATTTGGTATGTCACTAGTGCGAGTGACATCTCAATTCTGTCGTGGAATCGCTCAATATGATCGATGTTCGCTAAATAGTGGGTGTGCCTGTTTTCATATAGCAGATGCTATTGACATTGGCATCTGCAGTGATGAATTCGTGGATTGTTCTGAACTAGTTGCATGTGAAAGCTCAAACAACCTTTGTCATGAACCTAACCATAGATGTGTTCATCATCCTCGATGTCATAATCTTCCTGTTTGTTATCCGGTGCCCAATTTTAATGAACAACTCTGTCCACCGATAGCAAGTAAGAAAACAAACACAACCTCACGTATGCAGTTCATGTTGATGTAGAAGCGATGGAAAGCGTCGAAGAGCCTTTGAAAAAATAGATAAAGCATGATAGAGACACTATGAATTGCAATAATTGGAAAAAAAATGATTTCATCTCTTCTCATGAATTATACCCATTCATATGAAATACAGAATCGATTTTAGTTATATTTAGCAATGCATGAAGACTCACGAGGGAACTACCCGAGGTGCTAAAAAGCTTTTGAGCTGAAATTTTGTCCACAAGTAGGGAATGCATAGACTAGAAAAAGTCTAAGAGGATATGTGCCCAAGTTGAGATTTGGCTGAGATATCGGCTTTTTCCTATAGTTTTTCTATGGGACCCCATTTTCCCCATTAAATCAAAGTTCAAGTTTTAACGTGAAATTTTGCCCATATCAAGATCTCAACTAGATTAGCTCATCTACAAAGTTTCAGAATTTTCGGATTAAGCATTTCCAAGATATAACGTTTTCAAAATATTCATGTATATAAAAATATCCGTAAGGAATGGTGTTTATGCTAACAGACTCATATCTCGAGAATGCTAAGTCCAAAAATTCTGAAACTTTGTAGATGAGCTAATCTAGTTCAAGTCTTGATATAGGCAAAGTTTTACGTCAAAATTCGAAACTTTGAATTAATGGAAACAATGGGGTCCCATAGAAAAACTATAGGAAAAAGCCGATATCTCAGCCAAATCTCAACTTGGGCACATATCCTCTTAGACTTTTTCTAGTCTATATATTCCCTACTTGTGGACAAAATTTCAGCTCAAAAGCTTTTTAGCACCTCGGGTAGTTCCCTCGTGAGTGAATTTTTGATTGTACATCAGAGACGGAAATTAATTGAACTATTGATCATTCAATTCGATTTTGTAGAACATTTCATATGTAAAAATTAGGGGTAGACACGCTCAGTTCGCGAACTCCGTTCAAATAAGCAAACCGAACTTTTGTAGGGATTCGCTTAGGTCTTCAAGGCCCACTATATGGGGTACCCTTAGGTTCTGAAGACCTAATGTAGGGGCTACCCTTAGGACCCCCACGGCCTGCTATAGACGGGTGCCCTTAAGTCCTCAAGGCAAACTATTTCGCGATACTTTTATGTCCTAAAAATCTATTGTTCGGGTTACTGTCATGAGGCTTCCACAAAAGAAGGGACAAAGACCTCCTAAAATTTCAATGAATGTGCTTTGACTTTTGAGCACAGATGTTTTTTGTCTATTGATTCCGAAGTGTTGGAATGAATGGAACCCTGTGGTTTACTGATGAATTGATAAAGCATCATCAAGAAACCCGGACTAGGCCCGAACTTAACCATGTGTTACCCTCACCATCAGCGCGAAAAGACCACCACAAGTTTTTATGGATGTTGTTTGACCTTTGACTTCAAAAGTTTTGTGCGCCTGGCAATTCTATGGTGTTGGGATGAACGGGGACCCCCACATATACTCATCAATCAATAGAGCATTCTCGATAACGCTGGGATCAGGCCGAACATGACCGTGTGTCACCCTCACTATGAGGGGGGATGCCTCCTGAAATATACTTGGATGTTTGTTTGATCATTGGTCAAGAGTGGCTAGTTTCCTGGTTATGGGAACAACCTGCGAACTGCAACTTTTCACTCGTGTTCCCTTATAGTAGCCCTTCAGATGCTAAGGAAAACCCTGTACAGTGGCCCTTGAGGACCTTAGGGTACTCTGTATATGAGTTCTTAAGTATCTAAGGGTATCCCATATAGTACATTTTGTTGATCTAGGGGTACCTCCCCTCCTATAGTAGGTCTTGAGGACCTAAGGGTATCCCTACAAAAAGTTCGGATCGCTCAGATGAGCTGTTTGAACAGCTCAGTTCAGTGAACTTTTGCAACAGCTCACTTTTTGTGAGCGTGAGCCGAGCGTGTCCGCTCCTAGTCAGAATCTCCAGAAGAACACTTCAGTTATATTGTGCCACATTTCTCTTTATTCAGCTTTTATTGTATACTCGAATGAGTCTAGTGAATATTCAATTTAGTCGGCAGTCTTTTTTTCAAGACAACTGCAATGAACATCTAGTTCAAAAGAAAACGCATTCATGATTCTCTCTGCAATATTTCTAATGACTAACCTGGCGAAATTAAAGACTAATCATTTAGCTATGACGAAGTGAACACTAGAGCTCAAGAGTGCCTCAGTCATTGAATTGAATATGTCACTAATGATCAATAATACAACTGTGGATGTAAATTAAATTGCTCAGCTTGTAGTGCCGCTCAAAATCGTCTTAGAAATGTTCGAACTATCTGGCAACAAGAGGGACGAGAGTGAGAGCTTTTAACGACCTATATGCACAGTATTCTTCAGTTCTTTCGAGTATCTCTATAGATTCGTTTCACTCACATTACTGATACGGTGGCAGAGTATTCTAATCGTGTAAGACGATGAAAACACTGGCATGTGTGCAATTTATATAAGAGGTTCAAATTACAAACTTCATACTTCGAATAACGATCTTGTCCTACAACGACATTCAGTATGTTTAAATATTTTACTCGTATTTGAAATATAACAGAAGCAAGGAATTTGCGCAGAACAGTTTCGATAGATTTGATTCAACCACATCAAATCAAACAGAATTGTCGACAATTATGCTGGATTTTTGGTCTTCGATGAACACAGACGTTTTTCACCAAATATAAGTTTTCAAAGAAGAAAAATATCTTTTTGAGACTATGTAAGATCGGTGCCCCACTTCGAAACACTGCTTAGGCTTTACATAAAACTTAAATGCACCGATTTCTATATTACATTCTACGTCAGATCTCATACGATCTGAATTGTTTATACAAATTTTCTATGATAATGAATAGTGGCGAATACTACAACGACAATTCCAACTACAACTACAACTAGAACAACTATTCAGCAGCTAGGTAAGCAATAAATTAACGCTTGTTGATCTTAGCAAATCCTAATTTTTACTGAAGTATATATATATATATATATATATATATATATATAGTTCCTTTATATAGAATAGTATTCTGCGTGGAACCCTGTCAACTTTGTTCAGTTTCACATGCATCCAAGCCTTCTGCCGAGTTTGCTAAGATTCTGTAAGAGTTGTTCTTCGAACAACTTGACATAAATTCCTAAAATCCTTCTATAATTTCGCTAGCATACTCTATACAAATTCCCTAGGAGATTCTTCGGCAGATCTGCATTTATCAGTTAGAAAATCATGTATGATTAAAGTTTCCTTAAAAGTATTGGGATTAGGTTTGACATTTGTTGTTCGATGATTCAACACTCTTCACACAAGATGTATGTGGCATCATCTCTAATGTTCATATAAATGATCACTCTGCAAAAAAATTCAGAGTTCTGGTAATTTCGAATAAAATCCTCATATCGCTGTGTCGTTCTCAGAAAAATCTTCTTACAACAATCTCAAGGTGTAATTTTGAGAATCAAAACGATCTTAACAAAAACTAAAAGTGACGTAGATGTTAGAATCTTTACAAAAGCGTTCTTTCTCATGGAAAACTAGGAAAAGGATTCTACATTTTTATCTGCGGAAAGAACATTCTCGAAAGTTTTATCGAATTTTCTTCGAAGAAGACGAATGTGTCCTTCATAGCTTTTTCCCCATGCTAGAGAGGGGAATTACTTCGACAATGACTATTCTTTTTTTTGTTCGTTGTAGTCATTCCCAATATTTCAGCCACTGCCCGATGGGCACAGAATGGCGTGACCGTTGCTGGAGGCTATGGAGAAGGCAGTGCCATTAATAAACTCGGAGGTTCTTTCGGTCTCTTCATTGAGGATGATGAAACGATGACTATCGCTGACTGGCCCAATCATCGTATCATTCAATGGAAGATGGGTGATAGGAATGGACAAGTGGTAGCTGGTGGCAATAGGGAAGGAAATCGATTGGATCAATTGAATGGACCATCGGATGTGTTGATTGATAAAGAGAGGGATAGTCTCATTATTTGTGATCGATTGAATCAACGAGTTTTACAGTGGCCTCGTCATAGTAGTATAATTCAAGGAGAAATCCTCATCGACAACATCGATTGCTACGGATTGGCAATGGATGATCATAGATATCTCTACATCTCTGACAACAAAAAACATGAGGTAATACGATATCAAATTGGAGACAAGAATGGAACTGTCGTGGCTGGTGGCAATGGCAAAGGTACTGGTCTCAATCAACTCAATGGTCCGGCCTTTATCTTTGTCGATCAACAACAGACTGTCTACGTATCAGACAAGGACAATCATCGTGTGATAAAATGGAATAAAGATGCAAAAGAAGGAACTGTCGTCGCTGGAGGTCAACGCTATGGGACTGGCCTGGAAAGCTTGTTGTATCCTCAGGGACTGTTCGTCGATACGTTGGATACCGTCTATGTGGCAGACTCCTTGAATTATCGAGTGATGCGTTGGCCTAAAGGAGAGAAAAAGGGCAATGTCATTGCTGGTGGAAATGGTCTAGGAGCAGGAGCAAATCAGTTGAAGTTGATTACGGATTTGTCATTTGATTGTCAGGGCAATCTCTATGTCGTCGATTATGGAAATCATCGTGTTCAACGTTTTTCAATACAATAAACTCATTACGATGGATTTTTGTCTTTTCGTTTTCCGAAGAGGATGGATGTGGGTGTGAATGTATATATCTATTTGTACCCACACCCTATGTCATATCATCAGACATTCAAGTCAAAAGCTAGTCTTAACCGACCGAAGAAAGCCAGTGATCATTCGGATGTCATCTTACTACAATAGTCCATGTTGAAATGAATAATACTCGTTTTTTATTATTTATTCAACTTTTACCGGTAGTTTTTGTTTTCTTTTAGATCCCCACACAACATAATAGTGACTCGTCCATTTATTTCTCAACAAAACTCTGACAAAAATTTGAACTTCTATCTAGAAAAATATGTTTTGCAACCATTTTACTGGAATTTAACTGAAAGTAGAGAACAATAGTGTGATTATATACTTAAAAACATGCGACAGAAGTTAAATTTTTGCTCATTTTTGTCATCGACAGTGGAATATATTTTAAGAGAGGGTCCACGAGACGATCGAGTATCGTATCAGATATCGAGGCACTGGATGAAATTTAGATTTTTGATTTGACATTCTCACTTTGTTCAGCATCATTTGAAACCTCTAAATCCAAATTGTTAGCTCATTTGGTCGAGTTGGTGAAAATTTAGCTCAATTTTATTGAGAAGACTCGAGAAAAGGTGTGAAAAATATGACCGAAAAGTTTCTTCATAAATTTCCATTTTTTCCTATTACAAAAAACTAACGAATTTTTTTGTATCATATACTAAACGATAGAGCGTCAAAAGCTGAACAAAAGTAACTATTTACATATCCCATTCTAATAAGCTAACTTAGGATTGTTGATTAAATACTGTCAAGAACTCATCATTTTTCACTGAAAAAAATGTACATTTTTTTTAGTATATCAGCTGCCGTCTAATCTTTTCACTTATCCCCCACGCTGATTTTGTGATATGTTGTACAGTTTTGTTTCCTCTACAAAATGGTGAAAAAAAAGTTGAGAAAAGTTTCCGCTTTGGGCGAAAAATCGGTTACAATGCTGACTAAAAAGGTGAATTTTTTATGAAAAAATAGTTTTCGATGATTTTTTTTATAAAACATAAAATTGTTGGTAACCTATGACTCATCTAGAGTATTCCACAGATAGATATATATTTTTCTGATATTAATACGCTCTATGAAGAGCGGAAAATAGACATACTCTCCATCGCAAAAATAAAATTAACGATTGCATATTGTAATACTTTGTAATATTAATGTTATATTTACTGCAGTTTTGGCATCCATCGAAAAACATATAGTCAGTTGGAGTGCGAACACGGGGAAAAAGTGGATAAGCTAGTTCCTTCTATAGTGGTAGATATTCTCTAGATTTAGTGGTAAATAAATCGATTTCCTTGGCTCTGTTAGATCATATTTGATTTTCGAGTTATAAGTTTTATAGCGATATGTTCTTATTTTAGATAAGGTATGTAATTACAGAAACTAATGATTTATACAATGATCAGAAATCCTAAAAAATATTATTTTTCTAAATCTTTTTATCAACTATAAGGCAAACCGATAGATTATAGCATTATAGGTATCAAATAAGCGGCCGAAGTCAGATATTCCGGAGAAATTCAATTAATCGATAATTTCGAAATTTTTCCGAATAGAACTTTACTTTATACGGTCTCTAGACAAATTTTGTAAATGAATAAAGAACCATTCGATTGAATGGACTGCTTTTATCTTCAGCTAAGAAATGAACAAGTATGAGAATTGATAGACCATCTCAGACTACGCCACTTTTGACTTCTTCGTCTATTCTAAAGTGCGAATTAATTCACATACGCTAGCTTCTGTCAACTACATAAAGGAGTTATAGTTTCATTTATTACGATAACTGAAAATGAAAAAAAACGAAAAAAAATGAATTTTAGTTCTTTCTAGTGGGCTGCTTTCCAGGCTATACCTAGAGCATGTCCAACAATTTCAGCATTTCTTTTGTAAATTTAAATTGTTTAGCATCATAATTATCTTTTTGTTGATTATTACGATTTGATGAATTAAAACGTTTATTCCGATTTTTGTGAAAGTTATTGGTTCTTGAACGACCTTGTATTGAAGATGAAAATTCAAAAAGTTCATGCCTTTATCTTTCATGTTCGTGAGTGTTATTCGGTAAACCCGTACACAAGTGAACATTTTCATCATTTTTGAATAGGCATTGTTCGGAAAACCCGTGCTCATTTTTATATTTTTTTATACGAACATTGATCGGTAAACCCGAGTCGGCTTTACAATTTATTTTAAATTCTTCAATGTAGTAGATGAAGATATTTCTGATCTATTCTGTGAGGATGATTGAAGTGCCTCTTTAGCATTTATATAGATATCTTCCAATATTTTTATTTCTTCGGCAGCAGTTTCGATGTCATGAAGATTGTTCTCTAAATCCTGTAGGTCTGACTCGATTTCTTCATCATCATTTTCGTCATCGAAATCTTTAACAACTTGTTTCTTGACGGAGATTTTATCGGTTGGTGTCTTTTGTACAACTTTTATCGGTCTTTCGCGCTTTATTCGACTAAAAAATGATCGAATTTGACTCTCCTTCAGAATCTCGTTAGCCGAAAAGTAGAACTTGTTATTTTCTCTCAAAGATTCCATATCTAACACAACCTCTTTGGGTTTCCAATGCTTCACACCCGAAACACCTTCATCAAATTTCTTTTTAAGATATTCACGCTGCTTATCTGAAAAACCTGTATTCGATTTACGCTTCGGTAATGCCCAACCTTTAGAAAGGGAATTCATTTCGTTCTCATTTATATCTATCAAATTTATATCGAGAGATATGATTCGTCGATTTTCAACTTCTACCAATTTCGAGTGATACATTTTCATTGCTGTGTCTTTTAAAGACAATTTTTCAACCACACGACGGTGTTTACCGGCAAGTATGTGATTGATTAAATTGCCGAACTTAACAAATGCTGCCGTACAACCTTGCTCGACATTGCATTCAACTAAGCTTTCTTGATCGTTACGTTCTGCCGGTAAGGTCGCTTTCTG
>CAJNSZ010000832.1:13875-49055 GCA_905329745.1 Rotaria sp. Silwood2 | reverse complement strand
TCCTATTAATTTTACGTTATGAGTATCACTTCTGCCTATAAGAGGTAGAAAGCTGAAATTGTAGTGACGAATAGACCTAGATGTCTGGTATATATACTGAAACTATCAGTCTGTTCTGCTGAAAAAAAAACATATAAGAAAAGAATATTATTTAAAGGCAGGCCTCGCAGCGGCACTACTTTCCTGATTTTTTCCTGATTTTTTTGAGAGCGTCCTGATTCGTCCTGATTTCAGCTATTGTTCCTGATTTTCCTGATTTTTTCCCATTGCTCTTCGATTATTATGAAAGACTAGGTATACCAAACATAGCAATGAGTAGTGATCGCCTTAAAAGCACCGATAATCCCCTAAAGTGTTTTTGTCGTTCGTCAAAGGGGAATTTCACGGCTTTTACAGTAATATTGAGAGGAATTATTTCCTTGCAACTTATGAACCTCGGTGTAACAATCTAAACACCCAAGACAACTAGTTTTTGATCATCTCTATCAGTCTTCAAATACTCATATTCAGCCACGATCTGAATAGTAAATGATCAAATTTCGTGTAGTTTTCTATAAACTGGTGAGTTCACGGTGAAATTGCATTCCTCCGCGTCCCTTCACATTTCGAGGAGAAAGAGAAAAAACGAAAGATCGCAAGATAACGGCAAGATTATTGCACGGAAGTATTCAACTGCTAAACGGAAGAGAGTCAAACAGTACTCAGGTCCTTTTTTTGCGCCTCAAGGAGTCGTGTGCGTAGGTCAAGGACACTACGGTGTGTTCAATCCCGTTGCGATAATTCTCGGAACATTGAGATTCCTAGGATTGACAGGCTGCGCCATGTGATAGAGTCATGTTTTGAATGAAGAGTCTTTTGTCGAAAAGATTTGGTAATCTGATGAACCATACTCTTTCAATATATGAATGTGGGGCATGGGCCATGATACCCCTTACTTGGTAAATCGAACAAATGGTAAAGAATTGTAAGAGAAACACGCTTTGTCGATTGAGAGCATCGAGGATTCTGATTATTAGACTTTCTCATATTTCTCTTGTTGTGAATTATGTTTGTTCACATTCCTGCGTGAGTTCTACAGTTTCATCCTATTGATACTACTCTGAGTTGTTCTAAAAATTATCTCAGAATAGTTTTTCCATAAAAAAATATTTTGAGAGACCATTCGAGACAAACCTAAACGACACACCAAAGCTTTTAAAGAGTTCAATTAATCTGCATAGCAAATCAAACTCCATTTGAATTCAAAGTCTATTCTGCTCCAATACAATGCCACTTTAATCCAATAAAATTTAGACTGCGTAGCGTGTGCCGTACAGTGAAATCGGACTGATAGAAAGTTCATTAAGATTCAATAGAAGTATAACTAACATCGTTTAACAGTAGTTTCAAGGAACCTCTAAAGCGGGTTTAAACACCAAATTTGAATTTCTTGCTCTCAGCGATGGCGCTTCCTCAATAAATGCACCAACTTTTCAAGAGACTACCACCTTGCATATTCTGAATAAGAAACATGTAAATCCGTGATTTTATAGCAAAAACGGCGCTATAGAATGAACTCTTCAGCTTTAACCAGTGAAATATCTAACTATACAGGTTTGTTGAACTTTTCAGTAGTTCGGCTCTGTCCAGTATCAATCGGGTCGGTTTTATATAGCTTTTCTGAGTCTCTTTCAGCTGTGCATCCGATAAAAAAAGGAAAAAGATCGCTAATAGAACGGGAACAGCGCGGCAAATAAATTTCAATTGATATTTCGTAATTCCTGTTGCGAGATAAGATGTATTTTCAATGAATAGTACATATGTTTTTGTAATCCTGATTTATCTGCGAAAATCCTGATTTTTTTCTTCAAAATTCCTGTCCTGATTCCTGATTTTGCCTACTAGGCCGCTGCGACCCCTGTATTAGTTTTTCTATATCCAAACACTACCGATTGAACATGACATATTGTGAGATATAACTTAACGTTGATTGTGTATTAAGTATATGTTGACAAAATTTTAACTGACCTTGCNAAGTTAATAGACATGCGATCACGTCTTGGGATTTGTTCAATATAGTCATTAGGTTCTTCATCCGGGTTTTCAACATCATAACATGATGAACATACATTTATAAATGGTATATCAACATGATAACATATTGAATGAACTAGTGTAGCTAATTCAGGATAAGGTGGACCAAATATACCTTGTACATGACGTTGATGTACAAGTGAACAAACTAAGAAAAAAAAATTAATAAAAAGATAAATCTTAATCGAAATTTCACACACACCATCATGAACAGTTTGTACAGCTGATTCAGCAGCAATTAAACTTAATGTTTCTTCTTTAATACGTATTTTAAATGAAAGATTATGTGCTTCTTTAGCCAAACGATTATAATGAAAAATAGCGTATTTAAATATATTTTCCATACTTTGTGTTTCTGTTCCTTCGTCTCTATCTGTAAAAACACCACCTTGAAATTAAACACAATGAAAAATAATGTTTTAATTTTTTTTTTTTTAGTTTTTATTAATATATCATTTACCAATAGTGATGTCAAATGTTTGAGTTTGTATGTGTTGTTGACCAGCAACAATAGTTGTAATAATAATAAGTAAATCCCACAAATAAAAAACAATAAGAATAAGCATTTTTCTGCATCACTTCGTGTAGGTAGGTGATTTTTTTTACTATTGAACACCGAATATTGCGTGCCCACCAAGGACAGTTACTATCCGTTTTTTTCTATCGAAGCTAATTTTTCTAAATAGATTAAATTATAGAAAAAATAATTAACTTACCTAGGCTCATTTCATCTTACGCCTAAGATCTATAAACTTAGCAATGTGTCATAATAATTATCATCTAGAAAAAGAAGCAAAAAGAAAAAAAAAAAAAAAAAAAGAAAAGAATACTGCTTGTCAATGTTCTAGTTATCTATTACGAAGAGAAATGCATTTTGATCGTTCTTTTCTTTTTTCTGTCATTCCAAGTGGATATCATCAAGGATTCGTGGACGATCACATAAAATATGAGAAGAATGAGGGAATAGAAGGGTGCATAGTAATGATTGCCAGAGAAAAACTAGGAGTAACACTTTATTAGATCAAACCAATATTTCTGACCGAAGTTCACATCGTTAGTAACCCTAATCGCTCTATTTTTTTTTCTTTCTTATACATCCATCATTCTAACAGCAAAAGAACAAGGATATGGAAATGTTTGCTTCTCTCATCATTCGTCCTTGTCGCATTCTTATCGTAGACGAGATTTTGTGCGTACTACTCGCTTTCTCGTTTTCTCGCTTTGCACATTCAACAGACTCATCAATGCTTGCTCTACTCGCGTGCTACATAGAAGATGTGGAGAATACCCCCATTCAGAAGATTTCTCATTTTGTTGTTTCTCATGGTTGTCAGTCGTCTCATTTCACAGAACAAGAGAGAAGAAAGAGAGAAAAATGCTACTAAGCAAAAAATAGAAATAAAAATGACGACGGCAACAAGACGATTTTCTTAGCTACCCAAAAAAAAAGAGATCGTCGTCTGACACTAATGATGATGACGAGGTTACCATTGCTTATATTGACTACTGTTAGCTGAAGCGGCTCTATAGGGAGCCTACAATAGCAAAGATCGTGCTGTTCTACATTTGCATGATGCTGAGAATAAATTCAAATTAGAATAGTTCATTAAATCATGAAGATCACGAAGAGTTTTCTTTTTTTTTTCGATGTCAACATTGACTTGTACAGAAATTCAATTACTAAAAAAAAAAACTCGATATTGTTCTTCAAGATTTTACTCTGTTTTGTTTAATAATAACTGATTTAGATTGTAATCATTCATTAGATGAACACATACATTTCCCTCTTGATTGAAATTGACACCACATTGACAAGTTAGAATAGAAACATATTCCTACAATAGACTGAAAATTTCTTCGTTTTCCTTAGTTTTATTTAAATACGGACTGATATATATATATATATACATATATATGTTAATTTACACAATTTTTGAATTTAAAAAATGAGTGAACAAATTTGTCCTTTGAGATTATTCGGAAGTGACATCATTTAACACACAGTAACATGATTTCAAAGTATCATCCCACTTTCTATTGTAAATTTAATGACTGGAATGAATAAGGAAGAAAAAAATAGTTGATATTTCCTTTTAAATTCAGAAGAATCGTTGAAATATATATATTATTAAAAAGAAACTAATTCAGATAAAAGTCGTCTAAAAAAAACAATTATAAAAACAAATTCAAATCTTTCTTCATTTTTCTTCATGAAATGATTTTCAAATAATGATTGATTCATTTTGTTAAAGAACGAAAGAATAGACTGAGGCATGTCGGTCCACTAAAACATAGATAATCAATAAGACGATGTGATCGATCAACTAGCCTCAAGGCTTTCTCCCAAGACAGCCAATCCTTCATACACGTATATTTACATATACAATAAAGAAATAATGAACGCATGAAAGAAAGTATTGCTATGTATTGTGTATTATATTATCGCTAACTACGAACCACACACATTCATACACTTGCTAAAATGCATATATCGTTATATAGATGTGTGCGGCGAGTTATATTGTTGTTGTAAGTAAGATAAAGCGATTAGTCATATAGGCGAAAGAAGTATATTCAAATATCGATGCTTGAGGGAGAGTGCAATAACAGCTGTAATGACGATAACAAGAAAAAGAAGAAAAAAAAACTGACAACAATTGATGACGATAGAGATCAAGTGTCCAGTATATGTGCTATATACTTCTGTTGATTGTCACTTGTACTATGAACGATATTCAATTTGATGAATGATGTCTCAACAACAATAAAAGCGAGCATCGAACTTGCTTTGGTGTTGCCTGAAAGATTAGTCGTTATTCAAACTGCACAATGCATATATAAGCGATGGCTTGCATTGATGCCATCGATCAAGTCAACGCCAATACTTGTATTGTAACAAACAAACAAAAAAAAAGAAGAACCTATTTTTTTTCTCTCTATTTCTATACAATAATATGTATAACAATATACATACACGCATCTATACATCTTAATTGTACAATAAACTTGCATGTTGCATTGTTCTCTCTCATTTCGTGTGTCAAAATGTCAATTCTTTTTTTGTAATGAATTCATCAACGAAATGAATTCAGTTTTCGATTATGATAGTAGTAATGGTAAGATTACATAATCATCTTTGCTTCGTTTTGTCGATAAAACTTTCGAATGTTTCATACGATGAATCAGCTGGAACAAAAAAAAATTTGTAATCTTGTACAACAGAAACAGAGAGAGAGCGGGAGAAAAAAAAAGAATGTGCACAAAGAAAATAAATGACCTTTTTTTTTTTTTTGGGTTTGCATTTTCGTAAAGTTTATGTGTGACATGTTGCCACTTGTCGACGTTTTATTCTTCTTCTTCTTCTTCTTCTTCTTCTTCTAGATTTCTCTTCTCCTTCTATTATATACGGGCACATTTATTTCGACTACAATAATTTCTTCTCAACTGCGTAAGCAATTGTGTGCTGTATTGCTTAATGAGCTGCTCGTCCTCATCTTATCAGCAGCAGCCATATCGGTTAAGCTGTCGACATGAAAGAATATAAAGTAGTAGTACTTGGTCCAGGCGGTGTTGGCAAATCGGCATTGACTGTACAATTTTGTCATTCAAAATTTGTCGAAAAATATGATCCGACTATTGAGGCAAGCAAATATTATTATTAAAAATTGATCAAATTCTTTTTTTTTCTGTTGTGTTCTCTTTCGAAAAAAAAAAAAAAATTCAATGTTTGAAGAATATATTTTTTCAAGATTGAACTTAAATTATTCTCCATGGAAATTAAGTAAATTTTTTTCTTAGATAAATAAATAATTTCTTCTTTTCTGTTTTCTTTTTATTTAAATTTCTAATTAAGCTAATCATTTATTATTATTTTTAGGATTTCTATCGTAAAGAAATTGAAGTTGATAGTGAACCTGCTTATTTAGAAATACTTGATACTGCTGGTTAGTTGTTTTTCTAATCGAAAAAAAAAAAAGAAAAGAAAGTGTTACTGTTGTTGTTTGTTTTTCTTCTTTGTTTTAAATGAAAATATTTTCTAGGTACAGAACAATTTGCATCTATGCGTGATCTTTATATAAAAAATGGCCGTGGTTTTCTTGTTGTATTTAGTTTAACATCATGGCAATCATTTCTTGATATTCGAACAATACGTGAACAAATTCTACGTGTTAAAGGTACAGATAATGTTCCAATATGTCTTATTGGTAATAAATGTGATGCATCATTACAACGTCAAGTTACACCTGATGATGCACTTGCATTAGCACAAACATGGTCATGTCCATATATTGAAACATCAGCAAAATTAGCTATTAATGTTAATGATACATTTGCTGAAATTGTACGAGAAATTAATTCAAAAATGAAAACAAAAAAAATTAAAAAGAAAAAAAAGAAATATCGTAAATCATTTCTAAATTGTTGTTCATCACCGTGATATTTATTTATCTATTTATAGCAATAAAAGAATAGAGAAAAAAATAAATAAATAATTTCCATTTTAATTCATATGTCAAGAATGAGTCAATATTTAACGATTAATAATAACAGTCAGATAATTAGTTAGAAAATGTTAATAATATATAAATAGAATAATAGCTATAGATTATTACTTTACCTCCTGCAACTAATCCATCAGAGTTAGTGTTAAGTCAACCACGAGAATTACTTATGCAGGTGATGATTATGACACTGACATAGTTAAATTTGAGCGAAATCACAGATGTAAAATGCGCTATAAATGATCCATTTATCTTGAATATTATAGACATTTCATTTTTCTCTATGAAGCTGAAAATCTACTTGTCATGAATTACTTTCTTTTTTTTTTTTTTGAAAAATGAGTCACTTAGAAATATGATATATGATTAGACATTTGCAAAGGTGGCTATTTTTGGATTGAAATCAGTGCTTCAATTTCCTGAATCATGCTGATGTCGTTAGTCTTCATTCTCGTTTTAGAGAATATGGAATCATTGATTTTGATACTGAATTGAAATCATCCATTCCTGTTGTTAATGTGCCATTAGCGATAGAAGGTCAAAACAAAAGATGTAAATTTTTCATTTAATATAAAATGATTTTAGAAAAAAAAAATATTTTTCATGTTACTACAAATTGAGTCAAAAATGATTCAACAAAGTGTTTGATGATTAAATCATTTATAGAAAGAAAAAAAATATTTTATATCATCACAATTAAAATTATGAGTTCATTTTATAATTAAAACTAACATTTCTTTAATACTCAACTCAGAATCATTACCATCCATCGATAACAAAAATTAATCTATCATTATTACTATTATTGTTCTTAGAATAAGTTATATTTTTCCCATTAGTATACTCATCTATTAACGTAACAATATTACAATCAATTATATGATCATAGAAAACTTCTTTTAATTCTATAATAATTTAAGATTAAAATAAAAATACACGTTACAATTCATACGATAGAGTTAAAAATAGATTTCTTTTCAAAGAATACTTCTTATACAGTCAAATTTAGTTTTCATTATCAACACTAAGTAACTGCGCATTTACACCAATTTTTTATTTATATAAATGAATCACAGGTCGAGTGAGTAGACACAAATATTACGTTTAATATAGAATATGATTTATAAACAGCAACACGTAAATCAATAGTAGAATATTTGCTACCATATTTATCGCAAATGACCCTGAGAAATTATTGTATAATACACATTGTATATTAATAAACTGAAAATAAATATTGTTCGAATAAGAAAATCTTTCATTTAAATCAATATCAGTGATTTATTAATACATAAATCAATTAAAATATTTTGAATTATTATTGTGATGAAGTCAAAAATTAACTATAAACATATATGATGATTCATGCCGAACGAATCACAAGGGCATACTATACTCATACATATCATAAAATGATTCAATGTTGCTTTATCGACAAATAAATCAATTCGAAGTATCACATATAAAATAATAGCAAACACTGGCATTATGGTAGGAGAACTATCATTGCAATAATATAGTAAAATATATTTCATTGTATTTGAGAAATTACATATAAAACTAGGAAGTATTGCACGAACATGGTTGTAAAGATATCTATTGTTTGTTTCATTATATAGTGACGCATTAATCATATCAATTCATAACACACAAGCTTCTGAATAATAGAAACAATTCTATTGGTAAAATAATTTCCTAATGAAAATAATCAAACAATGAAAGAAAAAACAAAATATACTTTACAGTAAAACTAGGTTAACATTAATATTCAAATAAATAAGAGACATTTTTGCTGCTAAAACATCTTATTGATGATACATTATCTCAATATAAACTCATATTATAATCATAGATTTTAAAAACAAACTCAAATGAATTCAGTTAGAACATAAACAATTCGTTACATTACTCAAAATTGTTTGACACAACTATCTAATGATGAATTACATAATTTTTTTTAGTAGTCAGCGGATATAGAAGAATGGTACTAGGGAGTAATAGTGTCTCTCTTCTGAAATATGTTTTGATTTTTCTCAGCAGAGAAAGTCCAAAAATAAGTCGATACAATTCTCTAATAGACTTCAAAACACGTTTTATGACTATATGATCGTGTTCTTTTTTCAAAATCCTAGATCCATCATCACTGCTTTACATATTCATGTGAACCATTAATAAGTTTTTAAACAATCTGTATTGTAGTTTCAATAAATGAATAATATTTCATTGGATCTCAAACATTCAGATCACAGTTTTCGATTAAAGAAATTCTTTCATAATATCTAATATTTTTTATTGCTTCGTGTTAACTTTGGACAAAAGTCAGATTTTGAAACAACCTTCGCATTTTTTCTGACAGAAAATATCGTTATGAGATAAATAGGATTGAAGAGGAACGATCTGATGGTAGAGGTCGTTGGCTGTAGAAGAGACTATCACGATGAATTTCGTTTCTCTGCTCTATTCGTCAATAATTAAAGTAATTCTCATACTTTTTAGCATCTCCGGATTTAGTGCACATATTATTCTATTACAATAGATAATTAAGTAGTATAAAGAATAGTGGATGAATCTCTTTATGCATAATAGAATATTTATTAAAAGTTTTAAGAAAATTTTTGTTTTTGAAGGATAGTTTATGGCGATTTTTATGTGAAAGTATAATGAATAATTGAGTACTTGTTACATAGACTGATGTTTAAAAACTCATTGAATAAATAAAGATTTCTGAGATATAAATTCATTAAATGTTATATGACAATCCCTCATAAAAATGAAATTTACTTAGATTGTTTTCTTTCATAAATCCTTTCAGATTGTTATTAATAATATCAATACTTAAAATCAATAAACGAATTAAGATAACTGATAAAACTACATGATTCAATAAGTAATATTAAAACTCTCTGAATCACTTTTTTTTTTTATTAGAACAAATATACTATTGCAATAACAATGCAATTTTATTTAAGAAAATGTTTAGAAAAAAAGTGTCAAACAAAACATTCAGCAGAAAGTAAAGGTTCTTACTGATTCCTCAAAGTTTAAATTACACCTTAAGACTGTTATGACATTTTGATTTACCAAAAGATACTTTCAATCTCTTGTTTGAAAATCAATGATATGTTCAAATTTTAATCACTATCACAAAATAACAGTGACGATCTACTCATATTTCACGTTTGCTCGCACTATCATTGGTATATGGACAGTAGAATGGCGTTGAGAGAAGATAGGCGACTATTTTAGTATCAAAACTATAACCGATATAGTGCACATGTGATATCAAACGATCTATCAACTTTTTTTCCTTCGATTTAAGTCAAAACATATGAATAGCCCATACGAATATTATTTACTCGTTACAGACATTTATTATTCTGCTTCAGATACTTGATTTGCATTTCGATGTTCTCGAACATGTTTGTCAATAAGTAATTATTAATGTTGATTAGATGAGAATAATATTTAAGTGCAAATAAATTAAGTATAAGTGGTTAGATGTTTTTAATTCAGTATGGAAAATAACAATGACAAGAAAATCCTAATAATTACTAACAAAACCAGTATATAATGAAGATCATATATTTGCATTTGAAAGATGTTATTCAGAAAGAACTTATTTCACATGATAGAATTCTTTTTATTCAAAAGTAGAGTATGATATAAAAAGATTTTTTTTTCTTTTTTTTGGCTGATTAAATAAATACGTCATTTTATTGATATACATGCTCGAATATGTAATATATGAAAAACAATACAATATTGAAATGAAACTGTAGAGGATTTGATTACATTTGAATATATAATTAAAATGTTAATTGAATTTTATAAGAGAGTGGCAATAATGAAATACGGCATCAACTGATTATTTATTATATAAGATGCCAAAGAATTCAAATTGTTTTTATATATGGTTAGATAGAGCGTGACAAGTTGATCTAGAATAAAAGTGTTTTCATTTTATTTCAATGAGTATTTACGCATAAATTTTCAGATTTTCCGATGACCTACTTTTTCTTTTTTTGAAAAATAGGTCATTTTTTGATAACCTACAAATTGTCAATATTTTTTGTTTGTTTCATATTTCAAAACGGTTCGTTTCAGATTCAGCGTGTAAAATTGAATCTAGAAAAATTATTCATAAATAACTTTCCTAGACTCAATTTTATATTTTGAGCTTGAAAAAAAAACAATTTTAAAAGTTGAAAGAAACAAAAAAAGTGAAAATTTGCAGGTTATCGAAAACTGACCTATTTTTCAAAACAAAAAAAAAGTAGGTCATCAAGATAAAGTGAAAATTTACGCAGAAAAACTCATTGGAATAAAATAAAAATATATTTATTCTAGATCAATTCGTCATGCTTTATCTCACGGTACATATATGAAGAAAAACAAGTTTCACTTTAATTTATACACTTCCGACATCTTTAGTAGAGAGATACATGTAAAATCATTTTTTTTTGTTGATCAATAGTGATAAAATTATTTTTTGTGCTAAATATCTTTTTATATGCAAAAGTTATTAAATGATCAATCGTGATTAATTATTTTGATGGATAAATTGATTTGTTTTTAAATTTTGAGTAAGAAATATTCGACTACTACTCGATGCTATATTAAGATTTTATCTTCTTCTTATCATAAAATTTAATAAGATTCGTGATACTCGATCATTAAAATGATCTTATAAAATTTTCATTATAATAATCTTACAAAAAAAAAAACTATTAGTGTAAATCAGAGAATTTATTATAAGATTTTATACAATCAAAACAGGTACGTTTTAATCCCCTGAGCAATACTCATATTTTATCATATTTTTCTTTGTATGGTGTAAATATCATCATGATCTTTGATTTCATCTACTGTTGCCAAGTTAACATTTTCCTTAATGTTTGATTACATATATAAGTAACTTTAGTTTTGCTCACTTCTTGTGCTAAGTGTCTTTCATTGAGATTATCTTACAGACCAGATGTCATCATAAATAAATTTCTCATACTTTATCATTTAATTTTAGAACATACTATTGACTAAATGCATTAGAAATCGTTTTTTTTTTTGTTTTATGCTTTAGTTTTTTGTAAATTTTGCAAATGATTATACATAAACGATTCATGATAAATGACTTTTCAAAGAATACAAACAGATAGAAATCGAAAATAAATTAAGCAATATTCTCGAGAAAATCATACGTGAATCTTATAGAATTGAATAAGACTTGACATTGAGATAATCGAAGAATTTTACAATACAATTTTATTTGAAATTATTAATTAAATATTAGCATATAAGAATTTAATAGATAGATTATTTGACTTAGATCAGAATACAATCTCATGCGACATCTGTTAATTTTAATTTTTAAGATCATGTGAAAGATATTCTAAACAATTTCAGCTATCTTAGTTCAATAAAGAAGTAAAAAATAAGGAGTATAAATTAATTATACCCATAGAAATAAAATTGTTCATTGTGACAGGCATCAGATTATCGTTATGTATTAAACGAATGCTTATAATTTAAGCATTAGTATTAGAACTAACTCGAATACTTTGGTATTATATTTATTAGAATTAATTAATGTCAAGATATTCCATTAAATTAGCATTATTTTTAATTCTAATATACGATAAGACCTACGAGAGTTTATTTTCAAAAGTATTGAATAACGGAACAATGGTTCTTTTGCACCTCAAAGTGTCATTTCCAAAAATAGAACAAAGATTTTTTTTATACCTCGGAAATGTCATTATCAAAAATAGAACAAAAATTATTCACTCTTGTAAAATTCTGAGTATAAAATGTTCGAGATCTAGTCGCCATCAGTAATCTATATATTACAATTAAAAATAATCCAGATTTATTGCTAACATCTTAGCATTAAGTATTTTTAATGCCAAACAATACTAGAATATTAAGTTTAATTTTAATATGACATCTCAATATTTCATTTGTACAAGCCATGTAGAAATCATTCTGGAAGTTTTAAATTCTTTTTTATATACTGTCAAATGCGATCAATTGATTTTAGATATACGTTCATCATTTTCTCATGATCATGAAAATTATTTTTTTTTTCAAAATTAAAAGTATGTTTAAGTGCTGATTTGGACTGTGAATAATACGTTGATAAAAGGAATTTGTCAGAAGCAATATGTCTATTGATTTCATGGAGTGCAAATAATTGACTTAACTGTAGTCATGCCCATTATGATAAATCGAACGATAGTCACATCTGTTGCAATGTATATATTATAGCAACATATTGAAAAAAATCGATAAAATTTTTTTTTTATCAGTGAAGTTGTTGTTATTATTACTATATTTAGATGCCCTCTTCTGTTCAGTTCGTTGTTTTACGAATAAAATTGTTTTTTTTAATCGTCAAACAACACAATAGAACATTTATTCTAAATGCCTTGTTGACAATTTTCGATCATTGAAAAACGAAAGAAAAAAATGTTTTTTTCAAGGATTTTTATTCTGAGGCATCGTGAGAAATATCCGAAAATACAGTACATGATATATTATAATAAGATAAAAGTGTTTGATTTTGTTACATGTAGTGTGATAAAAAGGAAACAAAAGCTTTTAAAAGATAATAACTATTAAGGGTAATGCGTCTGTTTTTCTATATGTAACTTATCAAGTGTTGTATACAAAACAATGTCATATATTGTGTCAGCTTATTTTAGGTCAAATAAAATGGTGTGAGCAATCAGCCCCCCTTTTTTTTTACTCTAAAACATCCAATTCTAATAGTGTTAATTTTTATTGAAAGATAAAAATAAGAAAAAGAAAGTATTTTGTTAAGTTAATCAAACTGATTAATTAATATTATTGTAAAATAGAAAATTTTAAATACAAATTGTCAATAATCACTTATTCTATGATCTACTTCTTTCAATTATATTAGTAGTTCTTTTGACTTGACAGAATTTCATAGATGAAATAAGCTCTGATTTAAAGATAATATTTTATATTTAAATTAGTCTTAAATGTCGCATGTCATTGTAAAGTTCTCTTCCAACATACATACGAGACGTTCAATATCCCATTACAATTTTTTGTTCTTATTTCTCATCCAGAAATAAATAGCTTTGATCTACTTTTTTTTTAATTAGATAATATTGACATACACTTTTAGAATCTGTTAAATAAGAAGATTCAGAATATTATTTTCTAATGACTTGCATAACTAGTTGAGAGAATTATTTGGTCTTTGGATTTCATTGTGGTTTGACAAGTTTGTCAATTATGTTTTCGTTTTAAGTAAATAGCTCCTTGTTTATTCATAATCGAAAAACAATCATAGTAGAAATAACTGTCCAATCAACTAAATCATTCCGTTTGGTTTTTCTATGAATCATCTATGAATATGATAGAATTTAGAAATTTATATCTTATATGCAAAGATTTCAAAAGTTTTTCTCAGTGATAAACATGTTAATAAGTAATAGGTGAGAAGAACTTAAATTAACATAACATACTTCAGGCAATAGTATATATATATATTTAAACACTTTTCTAAAAATTTTTTAAAGTTTTTTATGATTGTTTCAATCAATGCACACATAAACAAACATCTATTATAATAATAAGTAGGAGGAAAATCATGACTTTGTTTTGTTTTTTTTACAAAATAAGGACAAAACATAGGCACATACAAATAATAAAAACAATAATAGTAAATATACTAAAGCGTGGGTGAAGCAGGTTTTTTTATGTGTCTAGAATTTCTCATAGTATAGAACTGATTAGTAAATAAGACAATAGAAAAACATTTCAAAGTTATTAGAAAATCGAGAAATGATGTCTCGAGAACTATTCTTCCTTCCGTAGACTATTAATTTCTTGGTTTTTTTTTAGACCTTCAACGGTAACATCCGAGTGATATAATTATTACGATCGATATCTTTTACAGTCATCGTGACATTAAAAGAACTATTGACGTACTTTAGGCATGAGAAATATCGTTTTCTTTATTTTTTCTACGTATCAAATAATCATATCAAAAGAAAAATTTGAATGATCATAAATGATTTTCGAAGTGAAAGATAAAAGAAAAAAAGATATAATATTCGTCAAATGTAATGAGTGACAGCTTGCATTTGAACAAAGCATCTAGGTTAATGTGTGCTCGTTTCTTTTACCACAAAAGAAAAATAATGCCAATGACAAAAATATGGTGCCTGTTTTGATTATTCACCATTTTTAATAAGATTCATCTTAACGTTTTGACGTGTTAAGAAAATTCTACGAATATCTCTGTTAATCTGTATAAGATTACAAGATTTTTAAAAATCTTTTCAGCGATAATCAACATTAATTATGCTTTCTAAATATGGCATTATCATCTTGTTATTGTTCATATTTATTTCTGACAAAGAAGCATATTGTTCTTGTATTCGAAAAATTTCTATTTCCATAAATAGAACTCAATAATAATTTCTACGATTTCATTTATAAATAAATGCAAATGAACTCTGAAAAGATTGTTGTAATAATATAACTTATAAAAAAATCAAAGAGCTTAATTCAATCTTTTTTTTTTTTTATTAACCGGAATAAACATTGAAAAAAATACACATGTGTACTAAAGTTTCTTGCGATGCGTGAATTCAAAAAAAAAAATAAAACAAAACAAAAAGAAAAAGAAAACAACAATGGCAATACTGCAAAAAAAGTAGACAACAACAACAGAAAAAAAAAAGAAAAACAATTAAACAAAAATGCTTTTCTTTATCGTTAATGTTGAGATCATACATGAGTATGAATGTTTTTTTTTCTATTAATATATAAATCAGACGAAAATTTTTTATTTACATTTCACCCCGAGTTTTATACTAAAATGAAAATTAATTAATTAAAATTCCAGAAAAAAAGAAAGAACCATTATATTCACTATTACCTACTAATATGCGTGTGGCAGCTTCTTTTTGGTATAATTCAGTTAGTGGATTGAGAAGCTCAAGCACCTATAAATATATATTAAACATAATTAGATAAAAATCAAACAGAACTTTTGTTTTTTAAACGAACTTTCATAACTTTATGGAGCATTCCTTTTCCATCAATTCTACCACGATTATGACATAATTCTGTATAAAGAGCATAAACATAACAAGATCTCAACATTTGAGGTATGTGTTTATCTTCCATAGTTGAGTCTAAAAATACCGAATTTAAACTTAAATCATAATAAAATAAAACTCTTTTACCATAAGAACACATATGTAAAGGCAAAGTAAGTGAAAATTCTCGTTCATTGAGATGAAGGCTGCGAAAACGTTGACAAAACTTAAACATAGAATCTGCTAATTCATCACCATGTAATTGACACATCCAATAACGAGTACATTGAAAACCATTTGGAGCAAGTAAATAACATTGACCATTTTCATTATATAATTCATGATATTTAAGCTTAAAGAAAACAAAAAAAATTCTTTTTTATGAAACATTTTTTTTTGCTTCTCTTCAATAGAACTACTTACCAAATACCATCCAAATCCTCGATAAGATATTATTTTTTGAAGACTTTTAACACTTATATTTTTCATACCAGGTAACTAAAATTATTAAAAAAATTGTACAGAAAAAAAAAACAAATACTTTTTTTTTGTTTTAATTACTTCTTGAACATTTAATACTGTTGAATGAGTATACACTTGACAACATACTATAAAATAATTTATAGTAAATTTTATTCGAAAATTTATTTTTTTTAACATACATCGAATACTATTGAAAAATTCTGCTAATGTAGCATTATCACCAGGATATTCTTGAATATTATATTTAATCATTTGATTCATTCGAGAAATTAATTGTTTCTGTCTCTTTGAACGTCGAAGATAAACATCGTATGTCGTATTACGAAGATATCTAAATAAAAAAATAATTATTAAAATTTTGTTGTCAAGTTGAAAGTATTAAATTTGATGAATTTATTAAATTCTAGTCAATAAAATAGATATCGCTATTCCATTATTGACATTATATTAGACTGTCAGAAAACATTTGATAAGAGTAGCATAGGCAGATATTCTATTTGATAGCTTTCTAGAAATTAAATTCTATCATTGATCAAACTCTTTTATACTAAATAAATCATGTAATATGTCAATGTAATTACCCAATAAATTTTTCTTCATCTTCATTGAGTTCAATAATTAAATTCGATGGATTTGCACTTAATTTATTTGCTATTGTGTGAGCATATTGTAATTCTTCATTGCTTAATAAACCTATTATTTGTTTAGATGAACCTTCTGTTTCATCAACTGTAAAATCATCTGGTAAAAAAGTTGGATATTTTGTTCGATATACAATTTGTGTATTTTCTTCATTATTTAATGTTGATTGAGATGTCATATTTATTGCATTATCAGACTGTAATTGTGAAGAATTCAATTCCATTGTTGGAGAAGAATGAACCTCATTTAAAATTTCTATATCATTATCATCTATTGGAGAATGAAGTGTTAATTTTTTTTCGAAAATATCACTTGTATAGGTATTTGTCAGATTAGAATCTCGTTGAATAGATGATACATGTGAATCCATGGAATCTAATGAAATAAAATTGAATTATTATGAAGAAAAAAAAAAAAAATTTCGTACCTGTTTCCATTGTATTTGGGTCATAATTTTCAAGTGTATGATCAGATAAAGATGAACATGATGATTCTCTTCCATGTACTTCATTGACTTTAGCTAAAGCAGCTGCTTCTTTTAGTTTTTGTTCTTTTAATTCTTTTAAAGCTCGTTCTTTAACTAATTTTGGTATTCGACCCATTTTTACACCTTTGAAATAAAAATAGATTTTTTAATTCTTTTCTTCTTTTTTTTTTTACAATCTTACCGTCAACGGACATGCCTTCGTCAATACATTGACGAAAACGACAAGCTTTGCAACGATTACGATTTGCCACGTTAATGAGACATGAATTATCAAAATAGCAACGATATTTTTCTTTACGTAAAATACTTCGTTTAAAGAAACCCTAAAAATAAAACGATAATGACAACGTACATTTGACTTGAAGGAAAAAACAAAAAAATGTAAATATTAATATAACTATTATACATCTAATATTCGATATTCATAGAATTCATATCATTACCTTGCAGCCTTCACAAGTTGCTATTCCATAATGAATTCCCGTAGCTGAATCAGAACATACTCGGCTAAAAAAAAACAAAAAAAAACTATGCATTGATTTTATATCCTTATATAATATTATTCTTACCAAGCTCCAAATGGAAATGTTAATCGTGTTCGTTTAGTTTTTGATGATTTTGGTGATGCACTTGATTCCATATGTTTTGTATTTATGATTTCATTATCATCACCAAGTTTTATGATTAATCCACTTTCTGGCATTTCGTTTGAGAACGACAAAATTTTTTTAAAATAAATACAGATATATTAATATAATCTAGAAAAATAACATGCATAGTCCTGATGATAATGAAATAAGAATGTCGACTTCAATGAAACGTTTTATTATGTTGCGTTTCACATCTAGTCGACATGATTCGAAAATACTGACAGCAAAAGGAAAGAAAAGAAAAAAAAACTGAAGAAGTAAGAAATGCGGTTGCATAAGAAAGCGCATCAAGGACAAAAGGAGCTGTTAGAGGCGTACTTGCATGTTTTATATTTTCACGGATGTAGATTTTAACTATTATGATTTAAATTCGTTTGCATGATGAAAAGACAAGTTCTAAGCTGCTTTTCTAAATATTTTACAGCTAATATAATATCCTTGAAAAGAATATAGTCAACAACACTAAACAAAAATCAAATCATATCAAAATTAGACCTTACTATCTATTTAGATAATGAAAGAAAAAAACTGTACATTTAGTATTGATATAATAACACACATTTATAATTCACAATATGTGTATATGCAAAATGCTCTTATTCAAAGTGCAACTAAAAAAAAGAGAAGAGAAAAATACTAAGACAAACGAACAACGTAAAGACGTAGTTTGATATAATGTAGACAAGAGAAGTAATAAAAAAAAATACGAAAAAAGAACGATCAAAAAAGAAAGAAAAAAAAAGGTCGGCTAAGAACGTTGAGGCCGCTGCTAAAAGTGTGTTCTTGTCAAGGTTCGCAGGTTCCGTTCGACTCACATGTTCACAAAACGTGATAGTTTAGTTATATTCGTTCCAGAGAAATGAATGAGAGAAGAAAGGAAATAAAAAAATAATAGGCAAATCTTCTAATGTTGTATTTTACGTAGATTCTAGAAATAGAAATTACTCATAATATCGATATATGGGGAAAAATGCACCGAACAGATCAATGAGTAATATAGTATTTTTTCCGATTACATCTTTACCTTGTATTATGTATATCTAGATACTCATATCAGTATATGTATTAAAATATATCAAAAGAAAAAAAAAAGACGACAATTGGTAAGAGTAATAAGTGGTATATACTATAGAGGGCAAAGAAAGAGAACATGATGCATACTGACTGACTTACTTTGATGAAGTAACAGAAAAGCAATACAGTACATCTAAATTTAAGACAAATTCTTGTGTAAAAAGAGAATAGACTCGATACACTTTACTATGAAATAATTTATACATATATATCTGTTCTAACAATTATCTGCATCAATCTTTTATCTATGAAATACAACGACTATGTTTTATCGTTCAATTGTTTTTAAACATAACATATAAACATCTACATAATAGGATATTTAAAATGATTTTATTTTTATTTTAATCTGAATCATATGTTACTATAATGAACATTTATTTTCATTGAAATATTGGAAGATTATTTATGCTAAATAACAACAAATGAAATAATGCTACAAAATTGATCAATCTAGCAACACTATTTTTATCAAATGCTTTCTTATTTTTAAAACTATTCAAACCACAAAGACAGCTGTCTCAACTTCTTTTTGGTCTGTTAAGTTTTCAGAATATTCTCGTCAACAAAAATAATTCAAAGACATACTTTATTGCTGAGAATCATATGGAGAATCTTTTGACATATAAATTGAATGAGATTTATCTGCACACAAGGATATTATCATTTCATAACAAAAGTAAGTATCTCAATTAGAAAATTCTATTATAAAGATTATTGTTCATAATATTTCTAGCATAAAGGTTGCCGGTACTTTCTCTTTTTTTTTGTAAAAAAAAAACATTATTAATCATAAAAATATAGTATTGTTTGCTTGGTAGTATGACATTACAATATTTGAAATAACACGGATTGGAACTATCAATACTAGTATCCTTTTGCTTATTATATATTTATTGAAAACATAATAATATATGACAAGATGATATACTGATTTCTTTTTTGCTTGAAAATATATAACAATCAGTCATTTGTTGTATCAGATCAAATGAATATATTTTATTCTAACTAATGAAAAACGATGACTAACCATCATTTGTTATATTTAGATTAGAAACAACAGTTGTTTTTCTTCTTGTTTTTATATACAAAAAGAAAAAAGAAAAATAACCTTGGTCAAATGTAAAAACAAAAAACTTTGTTTTTTTATAGTAACATATTCTATCCATTTATTTTTTTGTTATCAAAACAATCCTTCGAAAATATTAATTAAATAAAAAAAAATTTTTCTTTTTTTTTGAAGACAATAATTTTTGAAATATTTCAACAATTCATTAGAATGAATAGTTCATGAATCAACACTTTCATCAAATTGACATCATTTTCATGTATATATATATATATAAAGCTGATTTTGTATTTTTTCTTGTACACTATGTTTTAATAAATCAATTAGGAATATCATTTAAACGCTTTGTTATCAGAACAACAAAGGAAATGATGAAAAAAGAAAGAAAAACGTAGGAGGCACATTCACATAAATTCATTTGAGACACACAAAGAATAGAAGAGGAACGCAGAGAATAGTGACTCTCTCTACAAACATACACGCATGTGTTTTTTTTCTTCATTTGCGTTGTTACCTTTTCTTTTCTGTTACAAGTAAAGAAGAAGACAAAAAAAGAAAAAAGAACGCTGACATTTTTTTTTTATTTTGTCATTCGGAAATCGGAACGATGCACTAATGGTATAACATAGCATATGAGTAAAAAGAATCATTATGAGAAAGAACAGAAGGAAAACTGCGCACATATACACACAAATAGACAAGAGAAAAAAAAAAAGAGACCAAAAAGGAAAAGAAAATGTTGTATTAAAGAGAAATAGATTGATGTTCGACTTTGGGAATTTGCTTTGTTTTTTTCATCATCATTCGTTATTGCAGTTAGTTTCAAAATGCACACACTGTTTAAGAATAGCACTACTTTTTTTTTTTTTTTTTTTTGAAAAAAACAACAACAACAGCAACAACAATAATAATAACAGAGTGACATTTTTTTTTTTTTGAGATGGCTGAATCACTGCGAACAACAACTATATGTATATACACTGTTATACGACAAGTAGTGCGCATAAAACACTGCAAAATCTATTTGTGTATATGTGTGCGTTATTATTTTTGGGGTTAATAATTGCACTGTTGTGAATAAAACTACAACTAAGAGTAGGAAGAGAATGAAGCAAAATTCCGGGGAGTTATGTATGTGACGGAGAACAAATAGCACCTCTATTGCACTCTCAATCGTGCGCATTTAAGAGGAAGCTATATTTGAAATTAATATACATAGAAAAAAAAAAGAAAAGAAAAAGGAGATCAACATAGACGAGATGAGGAAGAAAAACTTTGCGACAAGAACACAAATACATTGAATTGATCTATTGAGATACAACAAAGCGAGAGAGAGAGAAAATTGATCTAGCGAAAGAGAATGATGACAAGTAAATAGATGAAGATATGAGCAACACATTAGGATTGGAGGATTAATTCTAACACTAAGCAAAATACATGACTTGAGCCGAATCCGGATGTACGGTAACTGCACGACTCAATTGGACTTGATGTTGACCATTGGAATCACCGTTTGATGATTGATGTGAACCTTCATTACTAAAAAAGAAAAATAATTATTTAAAATACTCAATTTTATCTTTCCTATTCTATATTATAACTAAATACCTTTCCGGTTCTCTTTCAATTAAATGATATCGTGCACGAAATGCAACAAGATGAGCATAATAAGCTGGTGCTGGTATTGATACTGAACGTGTACATCTGACATATGTATGACAAAGTTGATAAGTTAATGCTTGTAATTCATCAGAAGTAAAATTATTATCATCCCAAAGTACATGATAATGTGATGGTCGAGATGTACCTTGAATACCAGCATGTGAACATAAATAAAAATCATATTCAGTTGGATGTGTTATGGCAACATCAACTGTTGTTCCCGGTGGAATATTACCACTTTTTCCACACTAAAAGGAAAAAAAAAAAAGTAGAACAAAAACATATCTTTTTTTTTTGATTAAAGTATATTTTCTTTTCTTTCGCTGAAAATAGTACATTTACTATTTTAAATTTTGTTCGAAATAAAACAAAAGAGAATTTTGAGGTTAAAGAATACGTTATATTGATTAAACACGAATGATAAGGAAAAAAAAACGAGGTTATAAGCGCAATTAAATTATATAGACTTTTGGTAAATATATAAATCATCAGAACGGCTAATCAAAATATCAAGGCTGAATATCTTCAGATAGAATTTACGCGTTTAAATAACTACGCAATCAGAGTGCATTTACGATTCATAATAACGATATACTACTAACGTCATTAATTTTAACCGACATTTTTGCTGCGCTGTACTGCAGTAGTATATATATATATATGTGTGTGTACAAGGTTCTCTTCTATCCAGGGTTCTTTCCTCATACGTAAAAAAAAAATAAGACGAATATACATTTTCTTGTTGATATTTAACTAAAAATAGAGTCAAGGATACCTTTAACATGAATAAATATCCTAAAAGATAAAGTTATAAATTATTTTTAATAATAAGAAAAAAAAAAATTATTATTAGAATAGTAATTTAAGTAAATATATTGATATACGTCACAATCTTTTATTAAAACATACCTTGTTGATATAGTTATTATGTATAATTGATTTTTCTCATGTTACACGTCATGACAAGCCTTCAGGAAGTTGATCTTTTTTAATATTAATATCAACAATCATTAAAATAATAATAATGAGAAAAAGAAAAATATAATTTTTTTTCTTTTATTAATATAAAATTAGAAGTATAATATATACATGACTTCCTCAGGAATTACATTCAATTTGAAAAGATATATTTTTCTTTTTTTATTATATTTAGAATTTTAAAAGAACAAGTTAGGTCAACCTTATTATCCTTTGCTCTCTTAAGAACATACTCAGATTTCTTGCTTGATCTTTTTAAGTAATAAAATAATTCGCAAGAAGAACTAAATTAATTATCTTTTTCAAAATTCATTCAATAAAAGTAACTACTTCGTTTACAATCTATTCCTTTTCGTAATATCTATTAGAGAAGTATATCACTTTTCACTCAGCTAATAAATAAGTTTATAAGATAAACATGTTGAAATTATACTAACTGTTCATTTCTGAACTTTTACATGAAACATGATTGATCAGATATAGTATTATCGATGGTTGCGATAAGCCGTACTTTTTCTTTTTTTTTGGTGACGCCTTGTAACTATATATAGAAAGATATATATCGACCTATTTACCTGTTCCTTTTTATCAGCACAGAACAGACGTGTATGATGACGCTTTTGAACAACAATAAATGTAATACCAGGCTGATAAGCAGCTTCAAGACGAACACATGCTTCACGAACAGCCATAAGTTCATGTGCAAGTACATGAGCAAATTGTCCTTCACTAACACCATCGCGATATAAAATAATTCGTGCAGGTTTAAAACGTGTTGATTTATAAAATTGTATTAATAATTCTCTAACCATAGTTGATAATTCTGCAATAACTTCATGACGATGCATTTGTATACGAACTGTAGCTGCATAACGTGATGGATGAGCATCCATTGAAGCAACTACCTTTAAATAAAAAGAAAGAATGGTTTTGTTTTTTCGTGAAACACCATCTAAAGAATGTATTGATGTATAAGTTTTGGATTATTCTTTTTCTTACTGTGGGTTCACATGTACCCCTGGCACACCAACGATGTCATAGGCTTAGTTTTTTTTTTGTCTTGCTAAAGCTGCCATCTATTGTTTTCCCCAAACATTCATTATCACTAGTTATCATTCACATTTTCTTTATACAATATAAAATTTATGATTATTTTTGTCGATTCATTCGAATGTACATTTTTCGTACTTTTGTGCTTTTATAGCATGAACATAACTCATAAGTTATATTACAAAAAGATCAGTACGACATGTTCTAAAAATGCAAACTTAATAAAAAGTCAGATACTTGTTGCTAATATAATAAAAAAAAAAGCTCGATTCTATAATTTTTTCGGTGATACTTCCTACACTAGAACCCGTCCGGTTGAAAATTTTCGGAGCCAGATCCTACGAGTTCTATTCCAGACAATCGTTTTTTTTTGTATCTTTATAAAAAAAAATGAGTGCTCAAAGATCTATAGTACATATATATATGGGGTTGCCCAGTCTGGCCGGATACCCCATTAATATTTTTTTTTATTGTAAGGATAAAACATACTATTGTTCGGGCCATATGAGAGAGGATCATAGATAACCCTGGATCGGCTCGATCAACACTATGTTTTATCCTTACAATAGCAGAGAAAAGCTACTAGCTCACACGATAAGGTGGTAACTTTTCTCTGCTATTGTAAGGATAAAACATAGTGTTGATCGGGCCGATCCAGGGTTATCTATGATCCTCTCTCATATGGCCCGAACAATAGTATATGTTTTATCCTTACAATAAAAAAAATATTAATGGGGTATCCAGCCAGACCGGGCAACTCCATAAGAATAGTTCAAATAAAACAAAAGTATCGATTTTTTGTAATTTTCCATGAACGAATTCAGGCAGATTCCAAGACAAAATCTACTAGTGTATTAACCGAAATATATATATATCAATAAAGTGCCTCATTGATAATATAAACAACTCTATTGTATTTCACATTTTTAATCTCACACGTATGATTAAAGATTTTACTTACAGCTGCAATTGATGGTTTTGAACGATCACCAGCTGGTGGATGTGTTACATCAGCACCAATAAATATAACTGGTTCACGAAAAACACTTATTGGTCGTACACTTGGTACAAGAATATTATTAACTCCACCTAATTTAACATTTATTTTTAAACATAAATTTGATAATGTTTGTGGTGTTGTTTTATTAACATTTTTANTACTGGGACGGAGTTTTGTCAATTCTCCTGAAGGCCAAAAATGACCTATAAATCAGCTGGAAATTCGGTCTAATACGACCTATAGAGCTAAAATTTTTACCAGAAGCATATCTCACTAAGATCACTCATCCCTGAAAATTTCAGCTCAAGCGGACCATCCTAAGTGGGAGATTTTTTCTGAGGGGGGGGGTCCCCTTAACATTTTTGGGACCCGATCGAGTCATACTTTGATACTCTCAATCAAATTTGAATAGTCATCCCCAAGATATGAGATAACTCAGTATCATTACTCATGGAATAATCCTAGACAAATCACTAACGATTATTTGCTTCTGATAGGATGCCGACTACGTTGTGACATACACTTACTCATGTGACTAGTTAATGTGCGCAGAAAGCTCAAGCAATTGATTGAATCTGCCGCAAGGCAAATATATTCTTCTCCTATGAAAAGTGAAAAAACAAACACTTACTAAGTTATTGATTTCTTTTTCTCGATCAGGTGCTGATCGTGCAGTGGCCTAAAAAATAATATAAAAAAAAAAAAAATAAAGAATTGATTAGAAGAAAAAACAAATTTAGTCAGATAAAGAAGATAAAAAAAAAAGAGACGTGCTATTTGCTGGTTAAATTAACTGAAGATATGTTTTATTTATTTCTTATGACTTTCGTCATAAAACATTCGTTCCTATCTATGTTATTATCATAAAAAATAAAACGTATCTAAAATGTTTTGTTTGTTTTTGTTTTTTATTTATTCATCCCAAACAAACAGCAGTTATATTTACGCGTGTACTCAAATGGCTTTAATGTTCGCGCGCGCGAATCGAGCACAAGAAAAATAAATAAATATAAAACCACTAGTGCACACATGTGTTTTTTTTTGTTGTTGTGTATAAGTTATTACCTGAGGTAGTTCTTGTTGACTCTACAATAGCATAGATAGGAACGATCTCGATTATATATATATGTAAGAATACATTCCCCAAAGAAGAATATCATGCTTAATTAACTCTACCTCACTCGACTATAAAAATGACAAAAAAAAAAAAAAATTTTCCAATAACAATAACTTCGGTTTTCTATCGTTTTTAGCAAAATAAAAATCTATTTTAGAGAAATAACATACCTTAATCATTGTTGATGTTTGCATATCAGTTAATTTTTTTATACAACGTTGTCCTGGAACAATATTACAAACCTATTAAAACAAAAAAAAAAAAAAATTTTTTTATTTTCATAGAACCATTTGGCTTTTTTTTATTTTATTTAATTATATACTTCAAGTGGTAAATAAGTATGTTTTTGTTCTTGACCAACTTGTAAACATGGTAAATGTGGATATTGTAATTTAATATGATGTTTTTCATAGAAATATTTAGCAACAGTACATTCAACAGTTTGACCACTTTCAAGTTGAAGTGGAAATCTAAGATATATTTATTTATAATTATTATATTATTAGAATAATTCTTTTCTTTTTACGTTTGATATTGTGCTGGTTTTCGTGTTACATTACAAACACGATATTTACGTTTCATATTACCACAATGAGTTATTTCAATTTTAAGACCTAATAAATTGAAATAATGATTAATTTTATATTATAATTTATTAATAATATTTTCTATATTTATTACTGAGTTAATCAAACATATTTCTGTTTCGATCATTGAAGATATAAGATCGAAAACTGATCGTGTTAGAAGTTCATGAATTTAGAAATTATCATTAGAAGAAATTTCGTATGTAAAAAATAATTTTAGTAAAAATTTTTCTACTAATGTCGGATTTTTTTTAAAGTATTAACGACCATTTTCTGAATAACTTTTGATTACTTTGAGTTATCGAGCTGCGGTTTTCACCATTCAAAAGAGCAAGCCGGGGGCTACAAAATCCTACTGATTTTGAANGCCCGCGTACAGAGTACTTTTTACCACTAAATTGACTGTAACTCATTAGTATACTGGGGTTTGGGGGAGATATTTCACCCATAGCCTATCCTAGCCAAGGCTCATATTCTCTGAAATATTTGGTTGAAAGCGGACGAAAAATAACAAAGTTGATTTCTGAGGGGGGGGGGGGCCCCCTTAAAGAAAATGTTGCTAAAATTTTTGCATTTATTATCAAAGCAAAATAATTGTTTTCTTTTTGTGTAATTAAGGAAAAAGTCTATGAATGAACTTACAAATAATGTCGATCTATAAGTTTTAAATTCATCTACAATTGCTGCAGCTTGACGTGTATTTTCATTTTTTGCTTCATTAACACATATCCAAAAATCTTCAATTTCACGATCTCTTATTTCTTTTTCCTAAAACAGAGCAAATATAAATTTTTCTTGTCTTCAACAACGAAAACTTTTACTTTTAAACCAAATTCAAACATTGAATAGATAATAGCATTAAATTTTTGTTCAAATTGTGTCATTAATTCATCAGAACCGGGTACAAGAATTAATTTTTGACCTTCAACATCATCTTTAAACATTGCTGTAAATAATTGATTTTGATCCATATTTTCAACAAATGCATCCTTCAAATAACAATTTTAATAGATACATAAACTATATTTAAAAAACAAAATTTCTACTTTATACAATTGAAATTGTTTGGTTTGATCTTCAGATGCTTTCTCTTTCTCTCGTTCTTGTTCTTCAAGTGTTATTAATTGTTGCAATTGAATTTCATATTTTTTTGTTGCTTCTTCTCTCTAAAATATATTATTTTATAAATTACAATTGCCTACAAATATGACATACAGGTGCATCATCAATTAGTTTGTAATCAAGAAAATGAACTTGTGGTAAATGAGAGATTGTAAATACATAATATTCTGGCTTAGATGCAAATGGATTTCCACGAAGACAAAGAGTTCGAAGATTATCAAATCGACGTAAATAACGTATCTAAAGGAAAATCAAAATAACAATGAGTAGTTTATGTTAATTTTTTGTTTGTTTGAACGATCGATTAGGAACATCCAAAAGGATAAAAATAGAAGGCTTAATAAAAAAATATTCAAAAAGATATTTCTTATACATTATGAGAAATGCCGACAACTAACACATGACTGAGATGAGATGTTTAGGCTGCAAAGTCTCATCTTTTTAGCATACGGCAACTTAAATGACGTATTTGTACGCTAAGAAGTATTCTTTTCTTAAAATTTTGAATTCTCTAGTCACATTTATTTTACTAGGATTTAGCGAGAGATAGAGACGAGAAAATAAACCTCGAACTGATATTTTATTCTATGATGGACTCACGAATTTTTAAGAAATACTTCAGAATTACGAAATCAATAGTAAATGACCTATTTGGAATGAGTTTGAAAACAGCCAGCCACGATCCACTACTGCAAGTAACTGTTCTTGTTGACATGATATACTCTTCAAGAGACTCAATGTCTAATTATTCGTTAAGTTTGTTTCAGTTACCTACTAAGAAAATTTTCATTTTAATTGGAATTTCTTGTATATATTGAAAATTTTTGAACCTATTAAGAAATGAATTTTTGTTTTGAAACTCGTTTATTTGAATTTATTGGTACTACATGTCTCTGTTTATTACAATGCTTATCATACTGTTGCATTTAATATACTATCGATTACAAGACTGAGCAAATCGAATACGTGATTGAATTTTGAGAAGAACGAATAGTTCGACAACAAAATTGTTCGCTTTGTCCATGTAAGTAGTTCTCTCAACATACAGGATATTTTATTTATAATCTCGAGTTGAAGTTCATTTTTCAGCTCTGATTTATTACAGATCAACTATTGTTTTCTTTGATGTAATATTCGAAATAAAATCATAGATTACTTCAAATCAAGAATATTTTCTTACTAACGCTATTTTCGTCGTCGATTTGATTATTTCCAATAGAAAAAACATTAAGTTTTTTAAGCGAATCCATATTTTCAATAGCTGTTATTCGATTATTATATAATGATAAATCAGTTAATTCAGTTAAAGAATCGAGACCTTCAATACGTGTTATATTATTAAATGAAAGATCTAAAATAAAATACTTTTTCAGAAAAAATATTTTATTGATCTAAAATTTTACCTAACCAAGTTAATTTGTGCAATGTATCTAGTCCTTCAATACGTTCAATTATATTATTATCCATTTGAAGCTTCGTTAAATTAGTAAATAGCCAAAGATTTTCCATTCGAAGAATGTCTTAAAACAGAGCGAATAAATTGTTTATTGTTGAAATTTAAAAAATATTTTTACTTCGAAAATCCAAACGAAGTACACTAACTTCACCATAATTTAATTTTTCGTCTTTAGGAACGACCAGATTTTCTCCGTCAGCTCGTAATGACTCAACTGCATGCTGAAGCATACTCATTGAAATAACTTCCGGTTCGATTGCATCGTATAATCGAGCCATTTTTGTAATATCAAACTAGTCGGTTTTTGTCTTTGTGACAATTTAATCGACGATCAGACTTTCATTTTACAATGTCTTTTAAGCTTGTTTCTAGGAGACAAGAGAAACAAATTTTATTGGCTAAAAATTAGTCTCTCTTAAATATATGCTGTGCCTTGTCTAAATATATTATTTTATTAAATATTCGATTAGAAAAAATTGAATTATTGAATTATTTTGTTATTATCAACTGAAAGTGACACCTACCGAGAAAAAAAAAGAATTCTAGAAGACGTAGCATATATCAGATCATGATTCGAGTATTTCACAGCGTGATTGGTACTAAACCCGGTTGCAACTAGACCAATACTGTTTCCAAGTAAATGCCGATGAGATCTATCAATTCCATTATTTTTTTTTCTGAAAAAAAACCTTCCATTACAACAGAAACTCATTTTACTGTAAAAAAACACACGAAAACACAAAAGAAAAGAATACAGCGTCGCAATTCCCACTGCTGTCGTTTCGAACTCAACCAATCACGGTCCCAGATAGGACTCGTCGAGCTCTATCAAATACATACGTTATTTTTTCGATTTCATCCCCCTATCGTTGAGAAATCGGCCAAAAATCCTTCGAACGCTACGTTTTTTCCATTAATCTGTGGTACACCATGTCGCCACTTATTAAATAACTGCGTCGCAGTTCGATCGTAATCGAACATATTGGAGTATTTCAATTGCGAACTTTTTTCCAGAAAACTTATGAAAATTCGAAATAGAATCCATTGAAATCTATTCATTACAAATTGAAGCAGGAATATTGATCTATACAAGTATTGAGACAATAGTCAATTTTTTCTTCTGCTTAGTCAATCCTTTGCAGAGGGTGTGGGTTTGGATGTAGGTATGGATATGGGTGTGACTGTGTGTGTGGGTCTGGGTGTGCAGTAATTGCTTGCATGTGGGTAGATGAGGGAATAATCATGTTCACACCCACACCATAGTTACTTCAGGTCCATAAATATCTACTGGTTTTTCCTACTAGTTTTTCGCTAAAATCTTCTCTTGGTCTACTGGTTTTTTACCGAGAATCTCCTGGCTTTTTATATTTTGCTTAGGCAGCTCTGCTTGTGATGAAATCAAATCTTTGGACTGCTGTCGCTACGGAGTTTGCAAGCAAGAAAGTGAAAAATTCCGCACTGTTTGGTGCATCTACTGACGGAAATCACTTTTCTATACCAAAATTTTAATTTGATAAAAATAATTTTTTAAAGCAGTTTTGTAGCTAAAACTTGCCTATTTCTGGTCATATGAGTTGATAAATTGATCACAGTTTTGGTTCTCATCTATCCGTCAAATCTTGCAAAAACTGCTTAAGGGTGTGAGTTTTCTTCTCATCGACACCCACAATCATATGTCACCCACACTATAGAAGATATTACGCATAGAAATAAGGGTTGAGTACAGAAGCAGAGAATTTAGAATAAGAATCATGAATTAGGGACAGTAGTAAGCGATAGACATAGTTAACGGGAGATTAAGTATAGGAGCAAGGAGTGGAGCATAGGATTAGAGGGTTAAATATAGAAAAAGAGATGAACTATGTGAGCCAGAATTGACATATGGTGATAAAGGCATAGAAACAGATAAGCTAACTGTATGAATGTAGACTTGGATACGAAACTCTTCATACGAAACCTTATTTGCAATTTAGTAAAAAGGTTTAATGTGAAACTTCTCCTATTAAATATTTCTTAGAATAGTCCAATAGTATTTTGATACAAAACTCTCCTGTATGGGAAACCAAAAAAGGTTTCAGGTTGATATCCGTGAGAAGATCCTTTATTGGTTCCGTGAAAAACCTCATTTCAAGAATGCAATTGCTTTTTAAAAGCAACTGAATTTTAAAGTCAACTCCGAAAAATATAATTGTTTCAGAGTTGTTTCATGTTCATCTACTTGATACTTTATTTTTGCAACATTTGAAACAACGAAAATATGATATTACAGATAGAATAGCTATCAAAATATATGAGGTAATCATGAGTATTTGAGATACTAACAATAAACGTTTGTGGCAGTAATTATCCAGAAATGGATAAATGTCTTGTTAATTACTTGAAGCGTCAAAGGTATACTGGCTTCCAGGAATGCGTGTGACGAATAAAAATATACTGAGAAAGTTGGTAAAGCCAGGAATCGCATACTTGGGATCATCATGGAACCATTTCACTATGATCAAACTGACGACAGACAGAACGATACCGATACTCCCAACAATCTTTTGAAACAGAATAGGTTTAGATTGAAAAGGACATTGACCATATATCAAAGGAACAGCGATGCTTCCGATCGATATAACGAGAAAAACCAGAATGAGAACGAAGATAGTTGCTCGGTAAAGCATTCAGATTGAATAATTTGATTCGAATTACTGCCGCGTAAAGTACTGAATGTGGGTACTTATGTTGAAGTAAAACCTCAAGTTAGTTGGAAATTTTTTCATTGTATTGTTATCAGTTACTGACTTAGCCCACTTTCAAGTGCATCCTAATAATTTTTTGTCACCGAATAGCATATCTGTTGCTCAATAAATTACTTTTATTTTCTAAATCACCATTTTCACGATGTCCTCTCAATGATAAACCTTGTTAAGAAAGAAAAATGATTGTTAGAATAATTTTCTTAAGTTAATTTCGATTTGCTAATGTTTTGTTTTTATGTTCAATATCAATTAAATTGAATACATCCATATTATCTTTGTGATCTTTAACGACATTAACATACAAATCATTAGCTTGTTTATGAGATAAACTTGCTTGATATTTATTAAATTTTGTAACAGCCATTGATGAATTATTAGAGGGATGTCATAATATCCGGAACTCGGGTATCGAGATTTTCAAACATCGATATATCCTAGAACAGCTAGAAATTTGAGTGAATTTGATGCAACGAGATGGATACCCAAAATGGATACCCTATCTTTAAAAATTGAGGAATTTGAGTGGATTTGGTGTAAGGAGATGGATGCGCGTAAAGTCGGTGTCGGTGGGAGTGAGAACCTTGGTTTGTGTGTGGATGCTGGTGTGAGTGGAAGTCCGGAAGGGTTTGGGTGCGGGTGTGGGCGTGTGTGGGTGGATGTGGGTGTGAGAACGAATGTCTATAGCCACAGTCACAGTCGCAGCCACGCCCACCCACACCTTTGTTCTTCATTGTTGTCCAGATTGATGATTGTTACTATTCTTGAGGGACGGGAAGGGTTAGCCAGGCAGATCTAAACATGTTTCAATCTTGTTTAACCCTTTCGGGACGGGAGACACATATATGCGTCTTTCGTCCTGAAACAGTTTAAGTCTAGAGATGAGTACTAATTATAATTTATGTACTTGACAGTGTTCTATAATTTCGTACTGACAACATATATATGAGCCGTACCAGTATTTGAAGGGATCAATAATGCTGATTAGAAAGAAAAATTAATTCACTTTAATTAATTCCGTATTTTATTATTTTGCTTGACAAAAAAGAATCTCATCCTGAAAGGGTTAAAGATCTCATTAGATAGCTTTGAGTTCATGTTCAGATGTATTGTAAAATACACATTCGTTCTATTTTAGTCTGGGTCCTGATATCTTTTGAAGTAGATCGTTGGTCAACTATTCATTGTTATTGAGGTTGGCAATTGCTGTCATGACTGTGAAAATAGGCGTTTTAGCACAGAAGAAAAATAAGTAGTGTAGCTACAGCGAATGAAATTTCTGCTCTTCTAGACCGGTCTATTGACTGGTCATTGTTCGAACGACCGATCCGATCTGACAAAGCGAGACCGATACCTGTACCGGTGGTCAAAAATTCAGACCAGTTCCATCTATGGTGTGGATGAGTGTGTGGGTGGGGATGATGGGAGTGGGTATGGGTGACACGGGAATATGCATATCTGCATCCCGTATCTACTCACACCACCCTCACCCATCCACATCCTCAATGCGGTTTTCGCAGTTACCTAGATATAGATAGACACTTATTTCATCCTTTGTATTCTTCTTTTCTTTATTCGCACAACTTTTAGCTCACAAGAAATGTCTCAAATCTGTGCCAGACCTCCATCGACAAAAAGTTGAATGCCTGTAACATAACTACTATCGTCCGATGCGAGAAAGACCACTACTTTAGCAACTTCATCGGGCATTCCAATACGATTCATCACAGTAGCAGCTGCTAGGCGAGCGCGGATCGTTTTATTTTCCTCTTCACTGTTTCCAAGACGTCGCAGTCCAGGCGTATCGATTGGTCCCGGATGCACGATATTCACTCGAATCTTTCGTTCTTTCAAATCGACTGTCCAACAGCGAGCGAAAGAGCGTAGGGCCGCCTTACTAGCAGCATAGATGCTACAGCCTGAACCACCTTTGACGGCTGCAACAGACCCATTTAGAATGATTGATCCACCATTGGTGAATATTGGCAAAGCTTTTTGAACGGCGAATAGTGCTCCTTTCACATTAACGTTGAATGTATCATCGAAATTTTTTTCCGTGATCGAGCCCAGTGCTGCAAATGAGCCAGCCGCTGCGTTGACGAAAAGAATGTCTAAACGACCTTTCTCTTTCTGAATGACACTATAGAGCTTGTCCAGATCAGCCATATCGGATACGTCACCTTGTATAGCACTCACATTCTTGCTATTAATTTTCTTCACGGCTTCGTCAAGTGTTTCTTGGTGACGTCCAGTAATGAACACATGTTCCACACCTTCAGCGATGAACCGCTGAGCAGTGGCGAAACCAATTCCTTCAGAGCCACCGAGAATAAGAGCGATTTTTCCGTCAAGTTTGCTCATTTTTTGTTGTTGCTGTTTTGATAGTCAGAGTCTTTGATTCACAGTTGCTTGTCGATTTGTTATGTAGAAAGATGGACACCTTTGCACGTTATATATATAGATAAACATCACTATCATGGTGACGATTTGTTTCGTTCTCCTAGGTTGGTATGCTGACACAGTCGGCGGTGCTTAAGCAAATAAGCGAAACAATGTCAAATGCACTTCGTGTGTCTCCCTCTGGATTTTTGTCAAAGACCAAAGATTCTGTTGATGCCAGTTCATAGAGAAAGTTTTTCTCTATCGAATTGCACTCCTGGTTTCTGCTGAAAAAGTAGTGAATAAACATAGGTGGCGCTACTAAAGTCATTGTCGTGATGCGATTATGACAACGAACTTCAAAATAGTGAATGAACGAACCTCTTGAGAATGTGGATGTGGGTGTGAGTGCAAGTATCTCTTTATCCCAAGGGGAAAACATCGTACTTCTGTACTTTCGTACTTTAATTTACTTTATTGTACTTTAAAGTACTTCATTGTACTTAGACATAAGCAGCTACATTTCTCTGAAACTTAACCTCCGTGATAACTGGTCACGCAGTAACAAAAATTAGGAGACTTCGACCTTTCGAATAAGAGAAGGATATTTCAGGGAAAGAACGGTTTCCTATAAAGGTTGACGAAAGTAATTCGAGGTCGGAGAATACAAATCTGCAATCGGTTCCTCAAAATTTCAAAGTGGATTTCTAGGCTAAGGAAAGGACATTTCGAGAAAATAACAATTTTCTATAAAGGTTGACGAAAAGTATTAGGAGTCAAGAGTTTTGACTTTACAAGTTATGGGTGTCAAATTTGGTAGGAATGCGTGATTATGTCAAATCGGACCACTTGCCTTTCGTAGAAGTTAAGGTGACGAGGACGAAAATTGGAGAAGACCATGTACTACTCTGAAAAAAAAGGAGGTTTGCAGAACCCCTCAAAAAGGTTCTGTAGATTTCTAAAAGCATCCAAATGTGTCCAAAGTCTCAAAAAACGGATAAAAAATTCGACAGAACCTTTTGAGGGTTCTG
>CAJNSZ010000832.1:0-13846 GCA_905329745.1 Rotaria sp. Silwood2 | reverse complement strand
TATCAAAAGATAGACCAAACATCGCTCTACAAAATGAGACATACCCAAGCCCTGTGCAACAACGCCTTCAGTTTTTATAGGAATTTTACAAACAGACCCCGACCGAGCCTGACCGAGCCCGAGCCCCGAGCCTAGGCTCGGTCGGGCTCGGTTTGTAAAATTCCTATAAAAACCGAAGGCATTATTGCACAGAACTTAGATATGTCTCATTTTGTAGAGCGATGTTTGGTCTATCTTTTGATAGGTTAGACCTCATGATTCAGTCTTTCATTTCAGAGCTCAAGATGTCAATATAAAAGTGTTCGAAAGTAATGAAAAAAAGCTCGGTACATGCCTACTCATGAGGAAACGTTTCTAAGTATCAAATTTTTTTTTGACTCAAAGATATGTGCATCATGTTCCTTGTCAATAAATAATTTCATTTGTTACTTTTCGAAGTTTTTAGTGATTACAGACAATTGAATTTTTCAACTGAAGACTCTTGAAAATTCTAGTTAAAGGAGGTGGATCGATAACTAATGAAATCGACTCCCCACAGAAATATAGTTTCTTTTGTGTCAAACATTCACTCAAAGCGTCCGACAGTGATCCGTAGTAGAATTAATGCTCTAACATTTATATGTACTGTGTTCCGACTGATTGAAATAGTCAATGACTGTTGTATATATTATAGTGGCCAATATTTTTTCATAAATGTTTTTTATGACATTTTGAAGCTGTTGAAAAACAGTTATTGAGCCATATGAATACTAATTTGATAAATAATCGGTTTGGTAGAAGAAAACAGTTGGCTATTCTGTACAGCTATTAATTATTTCAATCGGTGGGAATACAGCAAAAACAAGTGTTATTGAATTAATTCTAGCATGAATCACTTTGGGATATCTTGAGTGAGAGTTTGACATGAAAGAAAACATATTTCTATAGGGAACTAATTTCATCAGTTATCGATTCTCTTCCATTGTATATGTTTTTTTTGTGTCATAAAAGTAAACAACAAAGTTACTCTATTGACTAATAATTTGAATTTGTTTTCTTTTTATTGAAACACTAACATACTGATGAAATTTATTATTTGAAAAAGAAAACAATCGTGTTCTGTCATTTTCAAATGAGAGGACCATATTAAAAAAAAATATTTATAATGAAGTGACAATTGTTTTTTTTTTCTTACCAATTATCCAAACAATAAGAACAAGTCCAACAATTTCAAGATATTTTTTAACCATATGAATCAAATCACCTTCTGTTGATCCTAAGCCTATTTTAGCTTCAGGTATTTGTATTTTACGAAAACCGTATGAATCATTTGAATTTGATGATGATTTTTCATTAGAAGTTTTCGTCAATAAATTACCAGTTAATTTACCTTTTATATTCGATACCAAACTCTGCATAATATTTGATATCTAAAGTTGATTATAAAATATATAATCAAAAAATAAGAAATAAAAATGTAAAACAAGTTTTTATTTGATACATGAAACCAATAATCTTAGCATATGATTGTCTGTATAACGTAGTTTAATTTTGAGTCAACCTAAAACAATTACTTCTCATTCGAAAAATCTTCACAAACCTGTTGAGCTACTTCAACTTATTAATATTTATTCAAATCGATTGACTTTAGTCTGACGTCGATGATAACAGGTGTACATATTTCGTCTTATCTATGAGCCATAATAATATTAGTTACGTTTGACTAACAATAATTATGATCAATTTGCACAGTAAGATGAATTTATTTCGAATTAGAACGAAGAAAAAATTTTTATTTACGAAGAAATTAACGATAAAAGCAAGAGAGTTAGATGTGTAAGTCAACGATAGAGTCTGTGTTTCCGTCGTTCTAGAGAAAAAAAAGTATCTATGAAAGAGAACAAGCGTCTGTCGAGTCGCATGCATTATTATATTATATTGTATCTATAAACATACAAGGGTCGACTCGGTAATGGTAATAGGGCTCGTTATAAAGAAAAAGAATAGAAAAAAAAATATTGTAGGAAGAAAAAAAAAGAGAACGTTTTGGTTTGACTTTTTCATAGCTATGCAGCCATTGATTTCTTTTTTGCAGTTCATGTTCTTCTTATCGGTGTTCTTTCTATGATATACGTTGATGTTGCTTCGATTATCAGTGAAATAGATTATAGATCGATGATGGTGGGGGAAAATGCTTCTTGTTTTCTGTTCATACTTGACATAATATAAATTATTAATTTAGTAAAAGTATGTAAAAAGAAAAGAACATTCTGAAATTGAATTAGTTCAAAAAAGCAAAAAAAAAAATATATATATTTAATTTAAACTTCAACTAATTTTTATTACTTGTATAAAACGTTAACATCGATGAAATAGACTACTAGTTAACAAATAATAAGTTGATGATATAGATAGTTTACATAAGTAAATAAAATAGCCTTGAAAGGTATACATGAGAAACATCTATTATTTATTTATCTTTATTTAATGACGAACAGATACGTTTGTGGGTAGACCAACATAGTCGTTGACATGATTCGTCGCAATAATATACCTGACAAAAAAAAAATAAATTTATAAAGACAGTTTTTTTCTATCTTAAGATACGAACCGATTTGCATGCAGTGCAACGACGAGTAGCATTCAATTGACTACACGCGTCACATCGATTAGGAGCTTCATCTTCAAATGCATGTCCATTAAGCGTCGTAGTTAAGACAGATAGAGCGAATGGCTTTTGACCCTAAAAAATCAAAAAATTATTCACAATCATCGAAAATAAATGAACAATTAATCTAGATTAAATAGACAGGTATAAAGTTTATCTGATCTATCATTTTTATATGCAACAGAAAATAGTAAGATATTCTTTATATAGCAATGCATAAGACAATGAAGAAAAATAAAAACAAAAATATGCACGACCTTGATACTAGTTGAATAATATGTGACAAGAATATTATACAAAAAATATTTTCATGAAACTTACTAATGAAATTGGAGCGATAAGTCTGACAAGTTGCTGAAGAAGTGGACATTGTTTATAAGGAAAATTACGAATAGTTTCTCGAATGAACTTTTCTTCATATATTCGAAAACCATCATTTTCATTTCCATGTGCAAATCTATAATATACGTAATTAATCAAAAACTACAATCAAATATATATATATATATTTTTTTTTCTCATTACTTTTTTCGTAATTCACTACAAACTTTGTCAATATCATCTGTATTTTTTTCTAATAAAATATCAATTAATGCTTTTATATAATGTGATTTTATTGCAAGTGTATCATTTGGTTCATTTGTATGAAATGGATCTAATGATCGTTCAATTATTAATGAAAGTGTATTTGAAATTCGTTTGAGATTTGATTTTGTTTGATATAATTCTGGATATTTACAAATAAGATTGAGCAACTAAGTTATAGAAATAAATACAAAAAAATTATTTTTTCATAAATTATATATCAAATTTATAACTTCAACAGGAAATTTTATTTGAATTTACTTTTCATATGACAATCAATAAATGATCTATTGACTTTTCTACTCAGTCCTGTTTCGTTGACTAATTAAGATCCATTAGACAAAAAAATTCTCAATTGGTCAACAATTCAAGGTACAAATAATAGAGAATACCATGAATCACTCTACTTGTTTATCTATATTTAAGATAAGTTTATGATAAAATAGTAATATGCAATGAGAACCAAAATTATCCAATAATATTTATTTTCGATTTATTCCGCTATTGTCAGTGCTAGAAATAATCGAAATAATTTCCAAAAGAAACATAAAGAAATAAAACATATTATCAGATTGTCAAAAATGGAGACTGAAAGAAACCAAAAGGCTAATTTTCAGCACCTGGAAAGCATAAATATAATTCTATTTAGATTGTATAGAACGATAGAGTAAACTATTCTCTAGAAAATGAGATATTTCCGAATTCTTTACAACACTTTTTAGCTGAGATAAAACGATCTTACTGATGTATATAAAGTAGCTTCGTTTTTTTTACTATTTTCTATAGGAAAGTCTTTTTTAGACCTTCAAATCAAATTATTGTATCTCAGTTAAAAAACATCGCAAAAACTCTTCGAGGTCTCATTCTATGTGGTCTAAATAAAATTACATTCATTTACTCGAGATGATTAAAAACTAGAGTTTTGTTGTTGTACAGTCTTTATGTTTGAGAATCTGACAATTATTTTTATTTCTTTATATGATTTTTCGAAACCATATTCTCTTTTTGAATTCTTTCTAGTAACGGAAAAAAATTCATTTTATAAACTTTGTTCAATAATTTTGGTATTCACTATAAATGTTACGTTCAATATAATATAATATTTGATAAAAAGATCGAATAAATAAAAGACAGAGATACATAGTAATATAAAAAAATTGATTAGAATGTACTTTCAATTCTAAATTTGTTTTATTTATTTTTTTGTAATGCTTAAACAACGAAACAAATCTCTGAATCGCTTTCTATAAGACACTTCTGATGATTCATTTCTATAGTATCTTGTCACTTTCTAAAGAAAATGAATATTCATTATGTGCTTAATAAACTACATCTTGATTTGTCGACCAAATGATTAATTATTACATTACTGTCTATCATAGAAAGAAAAGGCTGTCGACAAAATGGGACAATTAGGGAAGTGTCGATGAAATGCAGATGGTACCATATGAAAAAAATGCTTTATAGGACAGTAAGAGATATGTTTCTTCGATTATAAATGAAAATAAATTAAGATAAATCTTTTCTTAGTTAAGTTTAATCATCTCTAAGACCATTAGTTCTAATATATATGTCAATAGTATCTAGATTATTATTAGAAAAAATATCAAAGACTCAAACATAGAAGCGAATATTGTCAAAATAATGAGATTAAAATTAGCAAATTCATTTTAATTGTGGGCATTAATAATTGATATATGATGAAAGTGCTAGAAGTCTTCTATGATCCTGTATAATTATATGTTAACTTTCACCTACTATCTTGAAAATTAATTAAATGCAATGAAGGCATGTTTACTATCAATTTTGTTATTATCTCGTCAATTAATTTTCAAATTTATTATCACTACAGAAATAGTTCTCTTTATTAAAAAAAAAACAACTTATTCGATATTGTGAGAGAACTTGAAATTCTCTATCATCTCACCTTTTTTTTTTAAATATAATTAAAATATGCTGGTAGAGTTTAGAATCTTCTATCATTGAGAGCTTTCGAAATAAAAAAATAGAAGGGATAATGTTAATATTGAGGATTTTACACTTTATTCTAAATATAGGATATGGCCAGACTGTATTAGATAATAGAGAATTAAGAAAAAATTTAGTACCAACTTATTTTCATAAGACTATTAATTTGCAAAAATGTATAAAAAATATTTAGATTTTTTATTATTTGTAAAATAAGGGTGGATCCAATGTACTCAATTTTTTGCCAACAAACAAAGACAAAAAAATAGAGAAATTCACAAGATGATATAAAAATCCCAGTGCTTTCAGAATATATTCTTGGAATTTTTCTAAGAGCAAATCTACTTTCTGTAGACATCAAATAATTTCTGTAATTGTATTTTGTACTTGAGAGTTATTTTTATTCTACACAATGATGCAAGAATACATAGTCTTGGTTAATCCCCTAAAGCATAACTGACAAAATAATCTTTTCAAGTGTTCTCTTCCGATTTCAATGTTTTTTTTTTCTCTATAGATGCCATGTAGTGTTCTAATAAAAACCTTAAAAGGATTTGGAAAGCTCTTCAAGGTATAAGACTTTCAAAATATGGCCTCTTTTCTATGGATACTGTATACAATATACATTTTTTTGAAAGTTTCATATCTTGAAGAGACTTGGTGCAAAACTTCTAAATTGATTTATAAAAGTTATTCTACTTAAATTCTCTATATGGACAAAATTTTACATTGAAATTAGAAAATACAAGTTCTTCGAAAACTTGGAATGTCTCGAAGATAGACATTATCTATAGACAAAAAAAATCACTAAAATCGAAAAGAAACGATTAAAGAGGTTTTCTCATCAGCCATTTTTTTCGAGTAAAGATCATTCTCAAGTGCTATATATATATTTATAGAACTTATTTAATATTTACAAGTAGTAGATTTTTTTTTCAGAAAAATAATATTTCTTTAAATCCTATCAAGATTTCCTTATAGTTCAATAGCCTAAAGTCACAGAAGAATTCTAAGCATATATTGTAGAAGAACACCAAATTCTGACTGTAGTACATTACATCTCATTCTTGTTCAGTGTATTTAAATATACAGTAAAATAGTCACTAAATAAATTATTGATTGATTAGCATATTAAAAAATAATTTCAACGTATGGTATAACTTCAAAACAACATATACATACATGAACAGGATTGAAATTAATTGTAATAAGTAAACGTTGAAAACCTTGCATACAAGATTCCGGTAATTTACCTTCTGTTTCTTGACCTGGAAATAAATTATTATATTTCCTTTTACTTAGATTCAATTAATTTATTCATGCAAAAAAAAAAGAAAAAAAATTTATATTCAACACTGACCTTGTGGAGTCGTATAATACTTCAAATCTTCAAGTGTTACATAATTATTTATTGTATCAACACATTGTTTTTGTCCAGTAAATGCAGCCAATTGAGCAGCTGTTCGATTAATACGATTTGTCTGATGAGGTTTAGCACCCGCTTCAAGAAGAATACGAACAACTTCATTATTACCTTAAAACAACAACAATAAAATTTGCTAATTCAACAAAAAAAAAACACAATAATATATCGGTACCTGAGAGAGCACCAAACATGAGAGCCGTATAACCTTGATCATGTTCGTGATCATTAACATCAGCACTATGTGCTAACAGAAGAGAACATATATTTGCATGTCCTTTAAATGCTGCATGTTGTAATGGTGTCATTCCATGCTAGAAGAAAAAGAAATGTTTTTTTGTTATTTTTGAATAAATAAATAAAAGTTATAAACCTCATCATGAACATCAACAGGAACATGATTTTTGAGTAAACGTTCAACATCTTCAAAACTACCTGAATAGATAAATAATTAAAAAAGAATTTCTTTTTGTAAAAAAAAAAAAAAAAAGAACTACTAACCTTCAGTAGCATAATTAATAATAGTTTTTTCACCAGTATCCAACGCCATATTAGAAACTAAGAATGGAATCTTTCTTCTTTAAGTATTAAATATTCATCTGGAATGAAAAAGGAAAAAACAAAATAAGAGAAAAAGATGGATTGTCAAAATAGAAGATAATCCAAAAGAGGTCACAAGTTGACAATGACAAGATAAAATACGATTAAATTGACTTTTAGTTTTAACATGGATTCAATTATAGATAGTAAGATTTTTAGATTAAAGCTTAATTTTACTTCAAAAAAAAAATATCTGTCAATATTTTCTTGCTGATCTTTAATCAATTAAATAAATTAGATCATATCACATTGGAAAAAAAAGTATTCATTAAAAAACCAAACATGTGACAGTTCAATTATTTCTTCATGACAAATAGTCAAGGCATTGGCTGTGATGATTAACATGAAGCTTGAAAATAATCATTAAATGCCTTTCTTTTTTCTATTCGCTAATAGGTGTCGAATTGAATGATTCAGCTGTTAAATAACGATTACTTCCAAATTCTTTTTTCTTTTTTTTTTTTATTATATTCTATGATAAAGAGAAGTTAATGATCAATACAAAATATCCTCTTGATAGTTCCGTTTAACCGTAGCATGAATACTTTAAGTACTAACATTTGTTTCCCACTTGAGATCCGAACAGATAACACAGCTAGCACAAAAAAATGAGTTCAAATTCTATTTATCTGCTCTCTGTTCATTCTCTATTTTCGAAGCGTCTGAAATTATACGCCATTGTTCAATATTAACATGTAATTTAAACTGCTTTCCATGAGAAGAACAACTATGTATAATAAATGTTATGAATGTATAGAGTGCGGACAAATCTTAGATGATCAACAATTACCTGGTCTTCACTAAAACCATAGTTGGAAAATGAATCATTACATATAATATAGCGTACTTGTAATAGTTTATTGGAGTTGACTGAAGTCTATATGGAGTCTAAACAGTTGTATCAGAATGCATAATCATTTTTTAATTGCAGCTTTGAGTATTATTATGCGAATGTATGTACTGATGTTAGACTTCTGGAAGTTTTTCACAACTTCATTAACTAACGTAACTTGCAGTACTAAAGAGAAAAAAAAGAAATTTTCTATTTTTTTAATTTAGATTCATATTGATTTTTCAATATATGAATTGAAACTCAGTGAAGAATTATTAATTGAATATCTATAAATTGGTTTTCTATTATGAACATTAAATGTTGCTGAAGAACAAAATGTTATAAGAATAAAAATATTTTGTGAAACACTACTCAAAAGAAGTATTAAAATATAGAATGAGAAATTCTTAACAACAACTTTTCTTCTCTACAAATGCTGATAGGAAACACATTATCCGATATGTTATTGGACAACGGCAGATGAGTCGCTTTAGAAGCGAGGTTCTTCAGTGATTTACGAACGTGACTTTTCAACATATAGGCATCTCTTTTTCGGCATATGAATGACACCAACACGCCATTGTTATCAAGACTTCATTGTTATAATAAAAAAAAACACTTAAGAATTATTGTGCAGAGATGTATCAGAAAGCTTTTACAGAAAACACAAGTTCTTTTATCTGCTGGTAATGTGTGCGAGAACTACGCATTAATTAGAATCTGCTATTAAAAAAGCAATCAAAGTATCAAAATTTTGATAATTCTTTGAAAAAAGACGCAATATAACTCTCCCTAATAAAATGTCCCTCGGAAAATCTCTTCTCCTGATCCATGTCAAAAAGACTTGAGCCTTCTAAGATACTACGTGCTCTTATATTGAGATAATATAAGAGCAATATGAAAAATTATATCCGTGAAAAATTCTTCGGCTAGAAATCATTTTCTCGTATGACAAAAATTCATAGCTGACAAATACATTGATACGAAAAATGAACCAAAGAAAAGTAAACCATATACACAAGCTGTGTGACACACAGTAATGAACGATTAGTATGTGTCTTTGTCCAGCATTAGAAAACTAGAATTCCGAAAATGTTAAAAATCAGAAAGTTTCCTGACTTTTCAGAATATCTACCAACTCTGATCGACACATTTGTTATATTATATTTACTTCTAATCTTTTCAATTTTATATACATATTATATTAAAAGAGAAATAAATTTTTAAATTAAAATATAACAGACAAAATACTTTACACAAAAAAAACAGACATTTATATATGATTTTTGTAATATGCAAAGCAATTTAGGTTTATGATACAAACTTTTCAGTTCTCATTCTCATATACATTTAATTAAGAATTATCGTTCTAATTCTAGGAAGATATGGACTTTTTCGTAACACTACTTATTTATGTATCTACTGAAAAAGTTGACAATAAAAGTAAAATATTGGCCTTGTTAATCGACTAATTATGTAAATGATGTATTATTATTTTCATCGCCTGATCTGTGATGATCTCTAGGTCTTAAAGTCAAATTTTAAATAACACGAAAGGAATGAAACCTGGTTCAATAAGATAATTGATCCGACAAACGTGTAAATTTCTATACAAAAAAAAAAAAAAAAAAATTTTCTGTAATGTATTGTACAGATAATAAGATCAAAAATAGTATGAAAACGGAAATAATAAAATTTAGCAAGTTATAAAAATCTAATAATATAAAATAAAATTTAAATTACCACTGGATATCAAAGAGATATATAACGAACAATTATTGGATTTCTTTTTTATGAATGAAAGTGTTGATTTCGTTTTACGATTTCTTCAACTAACAAATGTTTCTCAAACGAATATTTCACAAATAACATCTGTTTCTACATTTAAATTATTAATAAATGATCGAATCGTATTTGAGAAATAAAATGTTATCTTCTTTGAATCGATTTCTTTTCATCGAACAATTTCTCTAAAATCTTCATCAATTAAAGAATTGATTTCCAAAACTGACGGTCATATTGTTTAATTAACTAATCGATCGAGAAAATAATCATCAATGTCTGTATTTAATTGATTAGCATCTTTAAGATAAATATCATCAGATGAAATAACATTCGAAAAAGAATCTTTCAATGTTGAAAAATGATTAGATACATCATTTTTCTTGTAGGTGATATAGTCTAAATAAAATCATAAATAAGATACAGAAAAAAATCTTTTTTTTTTCTAAAACATTCAGCGTTCAAAATTTCGCTAGATCATCAATTATCCATGGTAAGGTTTCGATTTGTTTTTTTTTATTTCTGACCATGGCTGACAATTTTCGGAATGATGATGACTGTATCATTTATTATACATGTTCATCGTTTAAAAACAAATGTTATCTTTCTGCAGCGATTCGTACTATGAGAACAAAAGGGAGTCATAAGATCTTACTGGAAACTCACACTCATTATTTCACATTAGATTTACATATGTAAGTTCCGCAAAATGCTATTCATTCGCTCTTTATTTTTATAATTTTGATATAGATGACGAAATAGGAATATGCACTTCAAAAATTCTGTAAGCGATGCTTCTCTGTTGCGGAAAATCGATTCATATAACCGCAATCTGTTTCTAAACTTTTCTCACTTATGTTCTACAGAAGAACTTTTTATTTCTTTTTCTGGACTAAAGATCGAAATTCAAATCTGACTGCTAATAAAACATCAGCGCATTAATTAAAAACGTTCAATCCTCATAGCAATTCCAGTTGTATTTTGTAAGGATCAAAATAAAAAAAACTTTCATTATACAAAAAAAATATTAAAAACACACTGAAGACACAATACCAATGATACTTGAGAATTGTTCTAATGCAATGAATATTTGACTTAAGTGATGACGTTCATCCTACTATAAATAAGGATAATCTGGATTATATGAAAATTGTTGATATTCATGGCCGAGTTCGAATAAAGAACAGTATTTTCAATAGTGACATAGATCAGATAGAGCAAAAGAGTATATATATGTTGTGGTCAAAATTGAAATTCAGTCAAATTTTAATTTTGACTACAACATATATATAAATATTGACATAGATACATTAAAAAGAATTGTAAGTAAACATAAACATGGTACATTCATTTGATAGATCGATGGATTTACCTGATGAAATAAATTGGCCAATGTTGAAGTACTTTATTCTTTAATGGATATTAACACACGACTCAATCAAATTGTACAGGATTTCATAAATACTACTAAAATAACCTTAATGAAATCAACTAATTATACATTACTACTACCATGATAAAATGCTTCATCGATTTTGTTTGCAAATATTGCCAAAAATTCATCATAAGATAAAATAGCTCAATCTCGAATCAGCATCTATGCGACGTATTCTTCTTGCTGGTAACTATCCCAATTTACGTCAACTTGATATTTTTATCATACATAGGGAACTTGTTCTACATTTAATTGGTATGAAATCTTGTTCTATTTCTTTTACTTATCGACTAACAATGATATTAACTCACTTTTATTATATGGTATAAAGAAGAGATTAAGAAAAAAGTCTTTCTCAGTTCATTTGCTAATCGAAAAAATTCGATTAGAGATGTTCTAGGAAACACTTAACGGTCAATATTACTTTTATTATAGACAGAGAATAACCTATATCATATTCTTAAAAGCATAACGATAGTTTTTGACGAAAACGATTCGGAACTTGTAGTACGGATAAATCTATTCTTGTTCATTGAAAGCACCACAGCTGATAGAGTTAAAACTGAAAAGAAATTTTATTTATATTTTAGAGAAATCTTCTCTAGATTGTATCTTCCAAAATCAGATTGTAACACTGTTTGTGACTGGTAAGCAAGGCGATCATGATGTAATAATAATGAATAATCGAGCAAATCTATTTTCATATATTATGACTCTATTCACCAATATTCTTCATTTGAAATTCTATGAATCAACTGTACACGTTGTTTGTTAAACTTTTTTCATATATTTCCTCTCTGATCAACTATCAACAGTAAATTAAGCTATGCAAACAAGGAAAAAATATATTTCTTTTGAAAGACTAATGAATTTTTCTAGAATGAATTAACTAATCTGAGATATTTTTTCGTCGGTCATGTATAAGGAAATATCTGTTTATGACGAAGTGATCATATCAAATTTACATCGAATGTCAAATTGAAGATATTCAGTCTACATTAACAAGTTTAAGTGATCATCAAGTTATTTCTTGTGTTGACTATTTTCCAAGTGATACAATTGATCAATGTCATTTCTATACATATCCATATACAATACTACGTTATGATAATATAACCAATAATTTCTCAAGTAAATTATTTAAATGTGTAAGAGTTGTAACATTATTTGATGAGCATCCTTTTGAGAATATATTTTTTATTCAAATTACTTAAGCATTTCCGTTTCCCGAAGAATTGACTGTAAATAACTGGAAAGCACAAAATTAGAAGCTAAACGACGATAATAAACATTTTCCAATTATCGAATATCCTCAGCTGATTGTACTACGACTTCTCAACATTCATGATGTTTATGCTGAAGAATTTTTACTTGATATCAAAACGTGTTTATCAAATTTAATCCGTTTGGTAATGGATTATGACCAGTAGTTACAGAGAATTACTTACAATTTTACAAGAGATGCGACACGAGTCAATTGTACTAAAATCGACAGCTTTTATACTACAAAATCAACCTAATCGATCACAACATTTTTATGCTTATACTTTCCTCATGTAAAATAATTATCATTGTTCTTTTAGTAACTCAATAGAATAAATTATTATTTAATATACGTTGTTACAATTGACGAAACAAAATTAAAAGGGAAAAAGAATTTGATGTATTATTTAAAGTAATCAACTTATTTATTGAAATAGAGTTTTATATTTGAAATAGAAATTAGATAGATTAAAAGTTAATTGTCATGATGTCTATATGCAATTTTTATTCGCATAATCAATTACAATACTTGTTTTAAGAATAACTATATCTGAAATTTTTCTTACTACAATTTCTCGGTAAATGTCAAGTATTTTGCTAATGAATTTTTGTATTTTGTTTGCTATGTTGACTAGCAGTATCTAAGTTTTTTTTTGTAATCAAAACAATTAATATGAGAAACTTCAATAAAGATTGCCGCTTTTATTCAATAACCACTCGTAAACATGACGGACTTTTTGTTTTCAGCTGCAACAAATAGTAACAAAAGTAATCAGTGGAATGATAATTAAAAAAAAACCTTTCATCTTCTGTAGTTAAACTAAGTTTATGTACTAAAATACACAAATAAAAAACATGAGAGAAAGAATAACCATGCTTATAACGTTAAAAAAAAGAACTATATAATAAAATTTATCATGACGCAATGAAGATAATGTTCAATCTCCTCATATTATTGAAAAAAGATCTTCGTACGGTCAATATTCATATATAAATCATGATATAAGACGAATCTAAATCAATATATAAAATTATAAGAGTATATAATATAAATTCTTGTTTTTTTTAATGCTGGCAAAAGCACCATCGAATTTGTCAATAATTTCTATTTTGTCTTTAATATTTATAATGATATAGACATAAAAAGAATAGGATAATTAAAAATAAATAAAATAGAAAAAAAGTAAGGTGGGAATAATCCAAAATTAAAGCAAATTTTTTTTTCTTTCTTTTATACACCATTAGATAGAGCTCGCCGAGCTGAGTAAGAATATATGTCTTTGAATTTTTTTTCGAAATGATTATGTGAAA
>CAJNSZ010000831.1:0-49095 GCA_905329745.1 Rotaria sp. Silwood2 | reverse complement strand
TTATGGTGCGAAACTATATTCGTAAAATTGATCCACCACCATAGGATGAACAAGAGTTATTTTTTTTTTTTTTTTTTTCATTCAGTTTATTGTTCCCAATGATTAGGGTTAACAGAATAGAAACATAGTTGAAGAAAGAAAAAAGGTGTTACCAGCAAACATAAGTAAACAAAGTAGAAAATTACAATCACAGTGAATGAAGAAGGAAAGGAAAATCCTTAAAAGTACTATGATGATTTTTGCTAAGTCAGTCAGTTACTCTCTGCTTCTTCTTGTCCTATACGTTCTTACGCGTTACACTCTGCAGAAAAGGTCGTTTTATCTTTTGTTTATGACGATGAGTCACAGGGTAGAGAAAAGAAAGTTCAAGTAAACAGAGTTGATATATAGGTGATACAACGATTTATGATACATGTACAAAGTAAAAAATAGAAATAGAAATAAACTGACAATACATATAACACGGTAATAATAGAATGACAATACATATAACCAGATAAAAATAGAATGGCATCACATATAACAAGACATATTTTTTTTTTTTAATACTTAGAACTAACTTTTGTACTTAGTCTAATGTAGTTTATTACATTTTGTTTTAGGTGATATAATTTTAAGGTGGTAATAAGTATCTACAGATGAAATTTTTTATTTCCTTTGAAGAGGTTCGGAAATAGTTTATTTGTGTTTCGTGAATCATGAAGAGATTGAATAGATCTAAATACGTATGGGTAGCTCGATGAGCCAATCTCTCTGGGAACCTACTATTTTTTCTAAAACCCATATTTTTGTAAAATAGGTGAAAGCGATCAGGTGAAGTGACAATCAAATATGATTCAAATGTTTCGTTAAATGCGGTGGCTTCTATAGATTTATCTAGGTGATTTTTTAGTTTTTTCCAGTATGTATATACGTAATCATTCAGAGTTTTCTCTCGAGCTAATATTAAAGTGGTATAATCATCCCATCCCCATAAGGAATACACAGCTCTAAGACCTGATATGTAAACGTGTTCAATTATTTCCTTCTGCTTTTCGGTAAAGAAGAACCAAAGAATGAAAGTCCATATGAAATGAGGGAGGGCAAAAGTAAGAAATAGTAAACGTCTTGATTTGATATCACTCCTTGGGATGTTGTGGTAGACTTTCGAAAGTCCACAGTATATATTTCTTATTTTTGATAAACGTGTTTGCAAGTAAATACCCCAACCTAATTTGGTTCTAATTTCAACTCCTAAGTATTTAAACATGGGTACAAATTCGAGTTTCATATTTTCAAAATATACATTAGGGTATGAAGGGGCGACAGCATTATGAAATAACATTACTTTTGTTTTGTTCACATTCACTGGTAATAAAATATCTTTGGAGTATTTCTCTAGTGCTAGCATAGCTACTTTTGCATGTTCTTCTAGTTGCGTTATATTTTCTGACAATCTTTTTTCAATAGAGCCTTTTATTAGTATTGCAAGATCGTCAGCAAATAAATGTGTATTAAAACGCATAAACATTTTTGGTAAAAAGTGCACATGTAATCTGAACAGTGTTGCTGATAACACTGAACCTTGAGGTGCTCCTACATTTATACTAATATTTCTGGATATGGCTTCGCCATACTGTATATTCATTGAACGTCCCTGCAGCCACTCGTATAAAAATCTTACTAGGTTAAGTGGCATATCTAATTCTAGCATATTCGAGATGAGAACTGGGTGCCACATCTTATCAAAGGCAGTTTTAAAGTCTACAAAGATTCCTAGTGCGGGACGATTAGGTGCTGCTATCGTTAATCGTATGTCTTCACAGATTGTGAGGATTCGGGTTTGTAGACGTCGATTCGGAGTGAAGCCTGATTGTTCATCAACATAGATGCCTTTAGATTCACACCACTTGATTATTTTTGTATGTATACATCGTTCAAAAAGTTTGCTTAAGTTGGGTAGTAATGAAATGGGTCGTAATTGATCTTCAGAAGGGTAGATACCATTTTTCGATAGGCATATTACTTTAGCTATTTTACCTGCATCTAGAAATTCTCCTTTCAAGAGACATTTATTAAACAAAATTGTTATTACCCCTATATATTCTATGGGAAGACATTTTAGGAGGAACGCTGATATACCTAAAACATCGGTTGATTTTTTAGCTGACATTTTAAGCCACTGTTTGTACACTTCTTCTATTTCAATGGTTTCAACAGACATCTTTGGTAAATTAGCGATTCGTTCATATATTTTCCAGTAATTTATATGTTCTTTATTTTCGGGATTGTGCATCGGTTTCGAAAAATGTTTCTCGAAATAATTTCCTAACTGATCAGCTATTTTCTGATTGTCTCTAATAATTTCATTATTATTATTTTTCAGACCTCTAAATGGTGGAAGGTAGGGACGAAATGTTGGTTTTACTATTCTCCATATATTTTGATTATCCGATAAATTTTGAAATTGTTTTTCACGCTTTTCTTGTTCATATAATAGTCTAGCACGGTGATATTGATATTTTAACCTTTTATATTCATATAGATATGTAAGAAAACGTGTTCTACGATATTTCCGTCTCATGTTGTTGACTTGTCTAGCTAATGTCACTAGGTGGGGAGGCCAAGGGCGTCTATATTTCTCAAGCATCTCGTAGGTGCTAGTTCTGTCCCAAAGTGCTTTAAGAAAATTTGAGAAGAGGATGAAAAAGTCTTGCTCGTCAATATTATACACACATGAATTCCAATATTGAAAGACACATGACAGAAAAAAAGTGAAAATGGTCCAGTTGGTTTTGTGATAGACATATGTTTTTTCAGTTATGTATGGAGATGAAAATAAGATAGGAAAATGATCTGAAGTACCTATGTCAGCGACTTCAGTGGACCATCCAACAGAGGAGTGACCTATAGCGAAGTCTATAATTGCATCAGATCTTTTGGAAGTGGCTGATTGGGGAAAAATACCTTCAGAACCTGTTGTTTCAAGCCACTGTTGTATTTCAACTCCGTTACTATTATTCGTCTTACATGACCATGTGTTGTGTTTAGCATTAAAATCCCCGAACAGAAAAAATTCTCTACCTTTACATATTTCGAATAGTTCAAAGGGAGGTGAACTTTTCGGTGGGACGTAAACTGCTCCCAGAAGTACAACAGAATAAGCTAGTTCGAGTTCAATCAAGATAAAATTATTTTGTTTATTGATTACTTTAGATTTCAGTGAATTGTGTATTAAAAGCGCAACACCACCGAAACTATTACTACCTTTTTGACTATGCCAATAATATTGGGGAATAAATGGCATAGTATGAATCATTGAGCCAACTCCCGTTAGTATGACTATCTGTGGGGTATATAAGTTTATAATCAAGTCGATATCAGACAGATGTGTACTTAAACATTCGCAATTATACAATACGAGGAGTAAGTTTCCAACTGAGTTTGTTGGTCTTGTCTTATACCATTTGGTACATAATTCCGAAACACAAATACGTTCATTCCACTCCTTTATCATCTCACCTAATACTCTTCTATCTTTTTCTGTTCCCTGAAACTGATTGACAAAGTCAAAATCTATTTGTGTCGATGAATATTTAAAGTCTTTACTAATCATTGTGTGTGGTAGATAAACATAAGTCGAGTAATTCAGTCGTATTGTTTGATTGTTTGAGCCATAGTTTTTCAAGGTTTTGAATGTGATTATTATATGCTGTTTGCCTTTCACATATATAATGATGCTGTATTTTTAAATCGTCTTTTAACTTACTCAAATTGTTCTTTGTTTGATCATGTGGTGTAAGATCATTGAGTAATTGAACCAGATTATTTATAATGTTAATAATGTTTTTATTCATATTTAATGTTAAATCATTTACAATTGATGATGTTGAATCAATTATTTCTTTTTGTGTATTAATTTGTGTTTGCATAATTACGCATGACTTTTGAGTATTTGTTGAATATTTCTGTATTTTATTGTTGATTTTTTCAATTTCAAGTTGGTACTTAAGTTTATGAACTTCAAGTTCGTTTTGTAAATTAATTAATTGTTTATTATAATTACTATTACAATTATTTAATGGTTTATCAAGAATTGGCCATTCATGAAGTGAATTAGAATAATTAAATTGCTGAGCAGATTTTTTGTTATATTCATTTACATTCTGATTAAATAGAATTTTTTCCGTTTTTCTAAGTCTACAATCAAAAGGAATAAACATTTGTATATGAGGAGGTAGTTTGTCGGGATTTTCTCTTAATTTTTCAATAAGATTCCGACGAAAATTAAGTAGAGTTGGACATTTATAATCATTCGCTTGATGATCGCCTCCACAATGGTGACATAATACATTGCATTGTTTATGATCACCATGATTTCGATCATTTCCACATCTTCTGCATCTTTCATAATCTAATTTACATAACTTTTTTGCATGTCCAGGAGAATTGCATTTGGTACATAACAAAATTTTTGGTGCGGGTAAATATTCATCAACTTCACATAACATACCACCTAATGTAATTGTACCACTATTTAAAATATTGTTGTATTCATTTTTATCATATACATCCATTCTAATATGTCTACTATGCATTCTTCTGGTACCGTTCATTTCTTCGATATGATATATAGATGAATAACGGTTTTTAAGATCTTCTTCAATATCAACAAAAGCATAATCATTTGGTACAAACTTTATCACTATTACATGCTGTGGTGGTAAATGAATAGGCAACATAGGATTAAGTTTAATTGAGTCAATATATTCAGGATAATGTCTTATATCACATAAATAAACATACAATGATAAATCTTTGGTAATTCCTACAAGATCACCCTCATTGTTTATCCACCAATAATCAAATCCAAGTGTTTTTCTATAATCAATGTGTTTCTTTCTGAAGGAATTTTCTATTCTTTTAAAAAATTCTTGTACGAACTTTAAAGCAGTATTTTTATCAGATAAAGTCGGATTGCATTTTATTCTCAATGGTGTAAGATGAAGATCAGTAGCATAAGATATTGAGTGATCATTAACAGGATAGACATGAATATTTATTTTATCATTTTGATTTGTTTCATAATTGTTTGAATATTTATTCACATAATGAGATGAGTCATCAGCATGTTCTTTTGTTTTCGTTCTTCTCGAATAGATTCGATAATTGTTTGTTTTCCGGAGTTTATCATTGTTGCATGACTCATCGATTTGATCCATGTTATTAATACGTTGTTCCTCACCACGTTGAACTTTACGTTTTTGATAATTTTGATTTTTCTTCACTGTAGTAAATACATTATTATCATTGTCGATTAATAAAATAGATTCTTCATTGTCACTGTCGTTTTGAGTTTGTGATGTAGCTTGCCTTTTTATAGATCTACTTTTTGGACTATCATTATTTGATTGAATCAATTTATCATGCAATTTTTGTAGACTATGACCATCAACACGCTTTTCTTTGTCCGCCAATGATTCATTGGCATAAAAAGTGTAATTATCCACCATTTAAATTAATGAATATAAATAAATAACACAATCAGGTACACGTGACCTATTATATGTAAGAGATATTCGCGTCTTATCGATATAGTAGAAGAAGCAGGAATGAAACTTCGCTTCTTTATCTACATGTGCCTTCTTGAACACGTGTTCGTTGCGCTGCTAACATGAATAGGTCATTTAGAATAATTCTTCAATAACAATCGACCTTTATATTCTTACAGATACTTTTGTATGTATAATAAATTGCATTATAGTTTGCGGGTGTGGATGTGTAAGAATTGGTCTACTAGATCACGTGTTTTTGTTGTGTCCGACTTCATCAGATGATTTGATGATAAGAATACTTTTAGAATAGTTCATCAAAACCGAGGTATTGGAAGCCTGAATCATTAAATTTGCACTATCTTTCGATATAGAATTATTGAATTAGTCAGCCATATCTATTGAAAAGTCCAAAAAGGAAAGAATGCTCATCAGAGTGTGGGTGGCGAGGGTAGCAGCGTGTAGCTTCGCTGGAGCTGTGGATCAGTGTAGATGTCCTTCTACCTAAAATAAGATACATGTCAGCATCTATACCCATACGGACTCGCACCTTTGGCTCACACACCGACTACCATCCAGAATCCTCCACACCTACTCTCAATATAGTTCGAAAGTGATGGCTCTGAATTTCATATTATAGTAGGCGTTAAAAGACTTTTCTTTCTGTGCTTTTAAGAAAAATCGTATCAAAGTATCTTTTTTCAACTAAAGTTGGATAAAACTAATTTATTATTTAGCCCCACTAAAGATAACGTTTACAACCTTTTCAAGTATCGTATTGGGTGATCGTAAACGAGAACCACATCTCAAAATCTTGTTTGACATCTCCATTTATTATAGCAATCTTTCACCTCTGCATGCATCGTGATACGAAATCAGCAGACTTATTTTGAGATTTATTGGTATAATAAATAGTGACATTGTTAGCATACTCCTATCAATATTCTTTGGATTTATATAATTTCTTACTTCTGTTCGATATTGACCAGTAAAAATGTATGTGGTTCATTTTGTTCTTTTTACATTTATATTGCTCGCCAACAGAATAGGTACTGATCTTTTTAAAAAGCTTGTCGTCACTGAAAAAATGCAATAATCTATTCTCTGTAGAGCCTGTCAACTTCAATCCACAACTGCGTTACGAAGCATGTATCGCAACTGTTGATTGCTCATGGTTCCAGTCGGATCTTGATGTGATCAGTCTGCTGCCTTTTAACTGGTCTCCTGAACATTCGCAATATACAATTGATGCTGAAGAACGCGTGATCACTTTGTCAATAGTACGTGAAGATAAAATTCCGTTGATCACGTACTGCTTGAAAAACTTAAATTCTCTACATGTCAAAGAGAGCAACATAGACCGCTTGCCGCCCGAAATACGATTTCTCTCCAAGCTTAATTATATTGACCTGGATCAAAATGAAAATTTTACACACGTGGCGGAGGAAATCGGGGAGTTGATTGAGTTAAAAAGTCTTTGAATTTCTAAGAGCAGAAAGTTGGCGTATCTACCTGCCGACATTGGTAAACTTATCAATCTTCGAGAGTTGGCCGTCACACATGGTAGCCTGGAAGATGTTTCAAGCTCAGTAGGTCACCTCCAAAATTTGGAATCATTAGACTTCAGTGGCAACCGTCTTGCTGGATTGCCGCATAATCTGAAAGGGCTTACATCTGTACGTTCGCTGAAACTTAACAACAATCCTATCATGTCATCACTGCAAGAGATAACTGTACTTGCTAATCTACGTCAACTATACATGGTAGGTTGTGGATTGAAAGAAATCCCTTTAATGATTACCAACATGATCATGTTAGAAAGTATTGACCTTGGTGCCAATGAACTTACATCTATTCCCTATAATATCGCGAAATTGACGAATCTGCGTTCGCTTTATATGGGTGGAAACCGATTCATCGGAATTCCCAAAGAATTAACGTTACTAAAAAATTTGACAGCATTGTATATGGACGGCAGTAGTATCATTGATATAAGTAGCGTTGGCTCATTGAAACAAATGCGGTATCTCTATCTTAAACGCAATCAAATCATATTCGTTCCATCCGATATAGGAAAACTCAGCAAGACACTGGAGCAGTTATACTTGAATGAAAACAAATTAACTAGTTTGCCGACGGAACTGGCCCAGATGAACCAACTCAAGACGTTGAATATAAGCAATAATGAGTTCACAACCGTTACAATAGAATCAATCAAAGACATGTTTGCTAATAACACTTGGACAAGGGTTTACTATTGAGAGACATAAACGAATCAACTTTAAAATTTTGTCGTTCTGGATAAAAATATAACTCAATGAACCATAATTTTATTAATCAATCTTTTTTCAAATAAAGCAACAGAGATCAGAATTCAAGATCTCATACTGATCTTCTCTGTCACATGCACGTAAATGTATGAGTCTCGAAAAACTTCACAGAATTTTAAGTAGTATTTTAACTAGAATCTTGAATTGTTGTGATCTCCTCGAACCAGAAGCCGAAACAGAGCGAAAAAGCAAGGGGAGGCGAGTAACACAACTATATCGCTGAAATTTCCCAAGTGAAAGTTTTATAATGAAATTATGCATATTGAGAATGTGTAACCATAATAATTAGCATACATTTTATGACGGATGTGCTAGATAATATCAAGGAGAAAGAAACTGATTCCTGCAATATACTTTTTTCTTTCATTAGGTTCAATTCATATCTTATACGTTCTTATGATTTCCAATACATTGAAATTCTATCAAACCTATTTGTATTTTTAAAGACGACTTCTATATATTTCAACCAAGACATACTTTTATAATTGGTAATATAGCATTATGTAATTTCAATAGATGACCCATAAGGAATGAAGCATTTTTATTTTCTTTTTTCGAAAACTGCAATCACATTTCAAAAGTTCCATTGCCACCTCTTTTAATGTGTACAGAATTTTTTGCTTTTTTTAAATATTATTGACTTTGCTTTTTCCATTAGCTTTTCTTGTTGATAAAAACCTAGAAACACTTACCAATACTCGATTATTCAAATGTGACAGTTTATATAGCCAGATTGATAAACCATTTTCGAAATAAGAGCTTTACCCAACTTTGGAATGTGCTACAAAATTCTCAATCAGTTGATATACGTAAAGAAGTTTTTGAAAAAAGTACTCTAGAGACAATTTAGTAAATAATAATTCGAAACTTTGAAAAGTTTCTTTTTTTTTTCAGTAGATGTCTAGCAATATTTTTTCTTATTTTAGTCCAACCAAAAAATTTCCTTGGCCAGTTTAAATTTTACATCGTCTTTTTTCGGATTAAACCTTATGAAGATCAAGGCTATGTAGAACATTAAAATTTCTATTTATTGATGCGAAATACTTCCAACTTAAAATAGGACTTGATGACACAGCAGCTTACCGAGATTGATTGATGTTCAAAGAAAATATTGAAGATCATAGTCAGGCGACTAAGCATCTGTTAATATTTGGAGCCTGAAGATGTGGGTGTTGGAGTCTTTTGGTCATTTACACTCACATACCCACACCCGTCTTGAAAAAGTAAAAACAACATGAGAATGGATGCTTTAGGGAAGAAATTTCAACTTTGAAACACATATCTATGATGTTTTGTACCTTCATTGAGCAGAATATCACAACATTTAATTGTAAAAAACAAGAGCTCGCACTTCTACCGAGTTTCTAGTTGGTCCTTCCTTTGCACCTTGAGCATCGTAGAATGCAGTGTGGGGCGCCAGACCAGCCACATCTCTCAATAATGCCTCGTCCACTTGAGCTGCACTTGTTTTCACCGTTGAGAGAGCTCGACTAGCGCTATCATAGCATTTCAAAAGCATCACCTCATCCGGTGTCATCTTTGACCAGTAACACCATCGATGTTGGGGATTGTGAACAATAGAATAGGTTTCTCCATTCGGCAACGGAGGTGGATAGATAAGTGTTGTTGGAATAAGATCGTTGACTACATTGATACTACGAAAATCAGCCACAGCGAGTGGATAATCGTATACAGGGTTTTTCAACGGTCGCCATACATTAATCAATTGAAAGCGCTTCCATGGAACGTTTGATGCATGTCGTTGCACTCGCATATGAGCACTAATAGGTGTTTGATCAACGTGCACCCGTTGTACAGGCTGACGCTTCGATGGGGAATCATCCAACTCACCTGGTCTCACTTTACGTACGGTATGATCGAAGAAAACAACGTGATTGGCGCCTGTGACACGTTTTAGCAATTTTTCGACCTCACCATAATATGCTTCTTTTACTTGTTCTTCTGTCCCATTGAGAATAAGATCGGCATCGACTGTGCTTGGCGAATGAAGGGCTTGGAAGCCGGTGACGTCGATGTGTGTGTCCGATTCATAGCCTCGTATGTCATGTATGGTGGTCTGGACGGGTTCAACTTCAAAGTTCTTTTCGCGCTCTCCATTATTCGAAGCATTGATGTTAATGAACCAATGTTCTGATATACTGTTGGAAGGCAGGGCTTTGCTGTAGATTAAAGTAGCATTCACATCACGAGTGGTGCTGGAGTTGCCGTCAAATGTCATTGTTTTGGCTGTATGTACTTGTTAGAGATCTGCCCCTTTTATAGAATGTCCGATGGAAGAATGAGACAACGGTTTATATATGTGATCACTAGAACAAAGCTTGTTTCACTTCAGTCAGTGAGATAGTGCACATGTTGATAACGTACTGACGGCGTAGGTCAATACCAGAATGAGCCGTTAAAAATTACATTGTCCATTATTCGAGGATATAAGAGTGGTATATAAGAAATAATATTCTATAGTATATGAACGATCCTTCGCACATGCAGTTTTTTTTTCTTTTCATCAATCCCTTTACTCTGTTATCTTCACCACGTTTTGCACTTATCGCAAGGCTTAAAGAGAAAAGAATAGCTGAAAGCGGTAAGCTTGACTGATATGCATAGTCATGTTTATACTGCAATTCTATCTTTCAGTTATCGATATGTGTCATCGTTGAATAAACCTCTCTATTTCGAACATTTTCAAGATGTGTTTTTGGTGCGAATATTTCCATAATAAACGCCTATAAATACGCATTAGATAATATAAATTCAGTCGTCTAAAAAAGTACCATGTCTATCTGTCACAGTGTCTGAGGCAGTGTAAGGGTTCATTTTTCGCACTATATAATTCTACATTTATTACAACTCGGATCTCACAATAAACTACTTGGGCCAATGCAATAATAATGACGAAGGTATTTTAGTGTCTTATAGAAACCTGTAAGAAATTTTCTATCTATGTAGTCTGATAGTAAAAACAATACACTTTTTTTCTGTAACATTTGATCATTCTTCAACTAATATCATAATAATAAGTTTTCAATAAGATCTGTTTTGCTACGATATGCGCTGGTTGTATCAGGTCATATTTTATCTTCAATGTGTATTGGCTTCTTGTATTCTCTTCGTTCTATTCCTCTCGTTTTTTTTCTTCTTTTTTTGTCTCCTTCAATGCCTAACCGTCGATACATATTAGTATATAAGAAAAATAGTAGCAGTAGAACAAAAAAGAAATATAGAAACGAATTCATCAAGTCTTTTTTTCGTCAAATGCTCGAAGTAATCGCTGTGGTTTTCCACGCACAATTGCATTCATTGAAACCATTTGTCGAACACTGTTCTATAGTCTTCGTTATTTCAAAAGTTCATGAAGTTGGACACACCACAATGCAACGCTTCTGAATCATTTTGATCGATCAGATTGTGCTCGATTAAGTCGAATAACCAAAAATTGCATGGTGTCAGATTCGGAAAATTATGCAAGTGTTGAATTATTACAATACCTTCAAGTTCAAGGTAATTTGACACATCTTTATGAATATGTGGTGTGGATGAGTAGGCGCAAGTCTTCTCTCGGCTACAGCCACACCCTACCTTTTAAAGAGACATCATCCTCTATATTTCAGAAAAATAGAATAAAAAAAATCATAAATCAAGATGAAATATTGACTCAGACTCTTTATCTTGATTTTTCTATTCATTACTAACATCTAATCCTGATCAATTGAGTTATATCCAAAGCACATTTAACATATTGATAAGTCTCTTGTTTACTCATAATAGACCTTGTTCATAAATATATATTTTGTTTGCTCTTATATTGTTTTTTCGAGTATTGAATTGACTTTGACTTACAATTCACAATACGTGTCTTATATCAACTCATTTCATCCCTTTATCGAATAGGATTATTTTAATTATTTGGAAGTATAGAAACTTATTGCTACAAATCCATTGACTTTTACACGACAACATAGTCGATAAATTTCCACTAAGTGTGCAAATTTTGAAGCTCGATCATCGAGATGATTACTTCAAGTTGCGCATCTTTTCACAATATTGTTTAGGTAAGTGAATAGAGAAAGAATAAAAGTTGCATAAACATATGAGTGCTAGAGAGCAAGTTACAAGCTCAAATCAGTGTTAAATAAACCTAATTAGTAAGCTTGCTAGCTTTAATTCTGTAGCTCTTGACATACCAAGAATATTTTTTTTTGTTTAAATCCTCTTCATATATACTTGAATAAAATGTACTAAAACAATTAATAACAATATTTTCATTTTTATACGATTCTAAGGTAAACGACTCACATGATTGGTATTATTGTTTCTGCGTGCTAAAATTAAGGATTCACAATGTTCTTTTGAATCCAGTAACAAATAAATAAGATCCAATAAACGAAAATTGTTGATAGCAAAAATAATTAACATAAACTACTCTATTTCTGCATGGAAAAATTTAATAGTTTTTAAAGTACCATAATACTTCCGCATTGAAGATTTGAAACAGAATTTGTAATATAATTGAGTCAGCCGTATCAATGACTACTTCACAAATATCCTCTCCAGATATCCATAATATATCTCATCGTAATGTCGCTAATATTTTTTTATAGTTTTTACGTCACATCTAGACGTATTTTCACAACTAAAGATGGTCGTATTACTACATGTTCATGAGTCGGATGCCAGTGATCTTATGCCTTACTTGTCAATAATTGTCCATCGAATAAAATGTCTATATTAACCTGTGAAAATCTTCTCACAATTCGATAAAGAATCGACTTACCAGTTACATTTTTCATAGTACCAATCAAAAAGATGGCATTCATATTCAAGAACTCATTTCATCACTCTATCAATTTCAATACTCTCTCGTCTATCTATGACTTTGATGTTCATGATTTTGTATCACTCAAATATTTGCTCATGTTTCTTCCCGAATCGTTCACACTTGATAAGAATAATTACTGGTAATTCATTTGAAAGTCGATTCTCCACTTCTCTTTTCTGTAGAAAATTTTTCTCTCATGCAAATTCACTTAGACATAATGTATACAGCATTTTTAGTCTGAGTTGTTTATAGAATACTGGGTAACTATATTATTGGTCAAAAATTTTCGTCAACACAGTATTTTGTCGAAAGAATATTTCATCAACAAAATACCTTACTAATAGTTGCATGTCGAAGAAGGTTCAGGATCTTCACATTTCTAATTGCGACAGTCAAGGTTTGCTAAACACAATCTGTTACATTAATGCGTTCAATATTAGACATAAATATATCTATAGGTGATGGATTCATTAATACAACGATTACTTGACTCAATTGGAAAACTGCATATACGAATATTAAATATTGATACTAAACTCTTGCTGGATTTTAGTGCTAATAATTTCAATATAGACTGATTCTCATCTTTGAAAGTATTAATTGTTCGACAAATCAATAGTTTTACTATTGTTAAACAGTTGACAATTGTCACTCGTTTTGGCGCGTCATCGTCAATTCGTACTACTCATTTACCGGCATATAGAGTAAATTCTCAGTTCACAACTATAACGATTCTCTTCTAGTTATACGTCAGATCTGTCATAATATGTGTAGATTGAAAGCGATGATAATCGAATTCGCCACAGATACTTTCTTTAGCAATAGAACGTTGGAAAAGTTCACCGAAACACAAAAGAAAAACTGTCATTTAGAATATATTCATGTATCAAGTGTTGATATTGAATTGTGATTCGACCAATTATTCTAGCCACGTTCATATTTTTTCTGATCAAATGCAGAAAAAAAAATGTTGTATCTGTCTTTAAATGTGTAAAACTACTTTGTTTTTCTATATTGTATTTGATAATGAGTTTGAAAGGACATTTGCAGTTCAAATAATATTAATTTGGTGTTAGAAATAGGAAGAAACCTTTTTGAGTTCCATATGAAAATATTTTTATTGTTAAAAGAAATGTAGAACATAAAATCGAGTTGTTTTTCATAATATATAATGTACCTGAATTGAAAAAACTTGAGGCAACATAAATAACCAAAAAGATAATATTAATTCTGTCAAACATATGTGAATCTGCTTCCTAATTTTAATTAGCTCGAAACAGTCTGGTCCATCTCTTTTCTGCTTATCCATTTGTTCTATCACTCCACTTCTATGTGAGTTTTTCTTTTTTTTTAAATATATGTGGGTGTGGTTGTTTGTGAAAAGAAGACTCACGTCTGCATTTTTTATCAGTATCTATCTTGATCGAACGGAACATAATACAGGTGAAGTGTCATTGTTGAGATTTACATTCAAGTGATGTTTGTTTTTTTTCTACAATAAAGTTTATCGACCTATTATTTTTCAGATAGTTTGATTTGAAATTAGTATGTATAAGCACATATTACAGCATCATCATGTTTTCTGAAATTTGTATCATAGCTGCTTTTATTTATTGAGAGCATCGACTATGACATCAACAAACGATACAATTATAATCAATGTGCCAGAAAAGAAGTCTCTCACATGATTGGATGAGTCTTGTCCAATTGTCATGCAATCATTTTACAAGAACTCCAGTCTGATACGCTGTATCTTTTCACACAATCTAATATTTACATGAAAGTTTCTGCCTTGAGTTTTGCATTTCATCATGCGACTCCACTTGTATATCGTCTTTCATTTAAAGGTGAATGTCGTGCGTCAAAACATGGATCAGTCTTTCAGCTCGAGTTCATGTATAACAATCATTTGTTTTGCAACGACCATCAACTCATACTAAATGACGGCTGTGGTCCATCGTACAATGTTCCAGTTCACTGGCACACTCCACCGGTACATGCGTCTTATGAGATTTGTATTCACTACGAAGTAGTTCACCTGTCGAATCGAACTCATCTAATTGATGTTGGCTTTCGACTGCTGTGGGTACACCATTTCCAAAGACTGCGCTTTGGATCAGTAAAGCGAAATTGACAATCAAACTGACACAATACAATTCAAACGTCAACCATGGTTTGCTGATGGTTATACCTCATGCATCGATTGGATAATTTATGAAACGAAAAGTCTGCATTAAGTGATGCTTCTATTATCTTCTTAGGTGTGAGTGTTGATGCAAGGGTGGTAGTCGGCAAAAATAAGATTCACACCCGCACACCACATTCGGAACAGGATGATGACTTTTTTTTTATCTGTATTGTGATTTTTACTAAATGCTTCTTCATATTCTCTATCAAGTTAATATATTTTTTTCTTGAAGATGACATATTCATTTAATGTGAAATAATAAATCATATTTGTTTTTATTTCGATCCAAATCAATGTTAACAAAAGGAAATTTTTTGAAAATTGAAGTAAAATAAAGACAGAATCAACAGAAAACGATCAAGAATCAAAATAAAATCGTCTAAATAGTTTTCGATTCAAGTAATTTTAATTCTCGTCCAACAACAATTCACTATAACAAATTCATGAATTTAAAACTTATTTTTCTCATGTTCTCATATTTTTTATATCGTCTGTAGTAGTTAAATGTAACACTGATTTATGTCTATTATACTATGATTGAATACAAAAAAAGTCTTCAACTTAATGGCATATTTTCAATATACATATTTGTATATTGATTCGTAGAATGATTGGGTGTAGGTGGTTTATTGTTTTTGGGCATATATTTCATCTACCAACTCAAACCCGCATCCACACCAAAATCTTAAATATGCTTGAATTTGTCTTATCTCGTTTTTAAGTATTTTATGTTTTTAGCTGTATGAATACTCCATCGATAATTTCTTCATCTATTTGCTGTCGATAACACAATGGGAATAGTAAAATGTGACTTGCGTAGAAAGGATAGAGTCGTTAAGTGATAAAATCGGATTACTTTCGAAGTTGACTTTATTATTTCTCGAATAGTCAATCTGATTGTAAGAAGTCGGTTATCGTTCAAATTACATCACTAGACTTCATTAGAGCAACGCTCGCCCGACTCAAAACTTGATATTATCGATTTCCTATAGTCTTATGCAATGCTGTGTTTACCTGCGAAGTTTCGTTCTCTTCTTCAGCTACTTTAATTTAACTATTATATCAAATAGAAGCTCTGTCTTTTCTCTATCGAACGGTATATAAAAGTATAAGAAGAAAAGTTGTTCTTTCCATTTTTCTCTTAGATGACATCGTTCGTTTGCATGTACAATATAAGAACGCTTATGATAGAACTCTCTCACTATGGGGCTGTGAAAAGCAGCAACTTATTTTTAACTATTTATCATTCGATAGACTTTTTAAAGCTCTACAAAATTGTACTATTGCATTGAGCCTAATTTATGGTCAAGGCACTCGAATCAAACGTACAATAATTATGAGTTTCGAAAGTTTCTGTTTTTGACTAATATTTAATCAGTGTTGGTCAGAATGATCAGGCTTTGTATGAAAACAAATAATAGTTTTGGAGTCAACATTCCTTAGAGTTACATGGAAAAAGTAAACTCAGTTACAACACCGCTTTTATTATTTATTCATCTGTCGTTTTAGATTTTTCTAGATCTTCAAGCACTTAGAAGCGACTTTTCAAAGTTAAAGTGGTGTTTCGACTGACATTATTTTTTTATGTAACCCTGAGGGAAACCACGGCTGACTTTTTTCGACGAAAATAAAAGTTCTAGGAAAACTTTGTGATGCGTATATATCAACTCAATTTTCAATGCTGACTGCGAGACTATTATTTATTTTCATACAGAGCCTGATTATTCTGACTAAAATCGATTCAATATTAGTCCAAAACGACAACTTTTGACACTCATGAACATTGTGCGTTTGATTAGAGTCTCTTCGCCATAAATTAGGCACAACGCCATAGTATCAATTTGTAGAGCTTTAAAAAACCTATCGAATGATGTATAATTTTAAATAGATCGTTGCTTTTACATTTCAATGGTTAGAGAGTTTTGTCGGTATTTATCAATATATCCGAAAGAAAACATAACGAAAAAAAATATCGATCGTATAAAAATGGCGAAGAAATATATTCTCCTAAAAAATGTTGAAAATGTTCCCGATGTCATTAAATAACATTGCTAAGGTTGGAGTGTGAGGATCAGTATGAAGCAAACACTGATATCCACACCTAAATCTCACATCGACATTTATCCACATAAGAAAACATACTGTCTTGTTGGTAGTTTTGTTCTTGAATATTTTTCATAGACTATTATTTTATTGGTGTACTTAAAAATCTCTTACTTTTTTGTATGCAATAAAATATTTTCATCTCCTTGGTCGAGAATCTCAAAATAAACTTAGCTCGACATTTATTTCACTATTCTTTCCTTCGGTTTTTTCTTGTCCAAATTCATGCCATTGGCTTTTTCATCAATGTCCTAATGTTGTAGGTGTAAGTGGACAATATCATTTAAGAGAAAAATGAAAATAACAACTTTTTGTTATACTTCTATATAGCATTCGATAGAGGAAAGAAATAGATTCTACTTGATATAATATTCAAACGAAAGGAGCTGAAGTAGGGAAAGAAACTTTGCATGTAAACACAGCACTTCATGAATTTATAAGATATCGATAATATCGAGTTTTAAGTCAGCCACGCGCAGTCGGAATGAAGTCTAACTACCTAAATTGAATGGCAACCGACCTTTCACACTCGGATTGACTATTCGGGAAATAATAAACTCGACTTTGAGAGGAATTCGATTTTATCACTTAATGACCCCTTTCCTTCTATTTCTTTGCCTATGGTTCTGTTTCTATTTATAGAAATAAAAGTTAAGATAAGATATCTTTCGTTTTATTCTCATATAAAATGTTTGAAACATTTCAAGATATAAAAGAAGAATTTTATCAAAAAAATCATAAGAGTTTTTTATTTGAAATCGACCCATTTGTACCTTAGATATTTACAAAATAATGTCCGGACGTAAAGAATGGCCTGAATTAGTTGGACAAACATTTCAAGCAGCATGTCAAAAAATTTCAGAATTTGATGGCAGTAAGCTTAATCATTCAATTTAAATCTATATTCACTAAAACCTATATTTCATTTCCATCATAGGTTTAACTCCATATAATGCAAGGAACGGACAGCAAGATCGAATGTATGATCCAACTCGTGTCGTATGTGTCACAAGTGACAACGACATTATAACTGAAGTTCCATATTATAATTATCAATAGAACACATCAATAATGCTATGAACCTGATTAATATCTAAACTAGACTTTAAAATTACTTAGAAAAGATACACTTTTTTCCTTTTGTTTATTAGATCACTTAAACATGCGCAAGTTATTTTTATTTTTTTGTTGTTTGTTTATTTTTATTCAATTATTAATTAAAAGAAAGAATTATGCTCATTAGCGTCTGAAAACATGATGTAATTGTGAGATCATTTTCCCATCAACTCAGATCAATTGTATAAATATTATGATTCGTTCAGTAACTTGTGAAATGAATGTGACGATTATTCATTGAAAAAACACATAAAGATCGGTATACTGGTAACAAAATCAATATAACCGCTCAATTAATTCTGACGTAAATGGTTTCAGATGCAAAATCGACGCATTACGTAATTCATAAATCTTTGCTCGGTCGCGTAAGAATGCATGATGATGTATATGATGACATGATAATGTGAGTTAATTTGAAAGAAAAGTTGACTGAGTAAATGACGATGATCTAGTGACTACTATTAGACTATCATCTTTAAATTCTGACATGGACGCTCAAGCTATTTATATTTCGAACTTTCAAAGTAGACCAACTACAAAGCATGTACTTGTGATAGAAAAATGTAATACATATCACCAAATGCATGGAAAACTAATCGAAAAACTAATTTGTATTGTTTATGTTGACTTGTAAAATATGCAGGTTTTTTTTCTTGAATCGAAAAAATAACTATGCATTGCTGAAGTTACTGTGAATTTTGTTACAAACAAATGTTTACAGGGTGTGAGAAAGGAACGTTTATAGTTCATGCTTATCAGAAAAGCGTTTGGAAATATTACTTTGATATATCGCTGTTTACTTCTAAAAAGAATTATAACATTTTTATGAAATGTGAAAAGTCACGTATTCATTCTCAATACTATTGTCGTTAGGCGTCAAATTTATACTACAGATATATATCTTGTTACTCAGCATATTTTGAAAGTTTCAGTCATAAACAGTGACGTTTTCCTTGAGGATACCGCATAGGTACAGAAAAGATAATAGAAAAAGAACTTAACAAACTTCGGTTCGAGCTGCACAAGAGTGCATAAGATATTTATGCAGTATTCTCAAAGAAACTGTCACTGCTTATAACTGAAACTTTCAGACTATACTAAGTAACAAGATATATATATATACATGTAGTATAAATATGAAGCCAAACGACAATAGTGTTGAGAATGAATCGAAAAAAATAGACATGTAATTTATTTTTGATCGCAGTGTGAATACGTGGTTTTTCACATCTCATAAAGAATTATAATTCTTTTTAAAAATCAACAGTGGCATGCCAAATTAGTGTTTCCAAATGTTTTTCTGACGAGCATGAATTGTGAATATTTCTTTATCAGTGTTAAAAAGATCACCGCATTGAGCCAAAGTATAATGGAGATACTCAATTTTCTCTAGTGTAAAGGGAGGGTGAGTATGAATCTCGGGTGTAGATGGAAGTGTATTGTGTGGGGTGTAGATCTAGTAAATAAAGGAACTACACTCACAGCCAAATAAACACAAAAAGAAATCTTATATAAAACACTGATTTCAGTCTATTCGAAACAATTTGATCATATTTGATTAATCTTGTATAAAAAAAAAACAGACTTTCGTAAATTGAATAATAGAAAAATAAAATAAAGAATAGAAAATTTAATTAGAAAAAAAGAGAGATGTTCAATCTCAAAAAGTTTTATATTCGTTGTCATTTTGATAGAAAGGAAAGGATCGTTAATTAACAAAATCGGTTCGTTCTGGAAACAGAGTTTTATTATTTCTTGAATAATCAATCAGAATATGAGAAATTAGTTGCCATTCAAATTACATCGTTAGACTCTATTCTGGTTGCACTCGCCTGATTCAAAATTCGATATTATCGATCTCCTACTATAGGATCATGTAACGTTATATGTTTACATGCAAAATTTCTTTTTCTTCTTCAGCTCATTTACTTTCACTTATATATCAAAAGAGAGTTTTTTCTTTCTTCCATCGAATGCTATATAGGAGCATGACAAAAAATTATTATTTCTCTTTTTCGCGTAGGTGACATTGTTTGCTTGTATATACAAAATGAGGACACCAGTGACAAAATTCGCTATTGTACTGTGAGAGCAGCAATCCACCTTGAATTGTATATCATTAGTTAGGCTTTTCAAAGGTCTACAAAATAATACTATTACGCTGAGCTTAATTTGTGAGTAAGAATCTTCACTAAAACGCACAATGTTCATGAGTGCCCAAAGTTGCCCTTTTTAACTGATACTTGACGGATTTTGATCATAATATTCAAGCTTTCTATCAAAACAGATGATATATTTGAAATCAACATGCAAACTGACTCGATCTACATATGTCACAAAGTGGTCCATAAACTTTTATCTTTTTCTTTTAATAAGGAAGGGTATAGTCAGTTAATAGGAAATTTCTTCTGTGCCTTGATCCTTTTTGTTTTTATTTTTATTTATTAATGTGATGTTTCGGAGTCGAATACTCTCAGATCAAGGAAGAGAAGAAATTTCCTTTAAAGTTTCATTTTTCTCCAGAAAAGTAGTCCTAGTTCACCTGCCAACCAAAATCTCGATTTGATTATTTATCTAGCTGTTATTTCGAATTTTTTTTCTAGCTTTTTGAACAACGGACGCCTATCTTTTCATAGTTAGACTGACTCTTTGACTAAGTTTATTTTTTGACATTCCTCTGAGAGAAACCAGGCATGAATTTTTGAGGGAAAATGAAAGTTGATGAATCATTTTATGAGATATGAGGATTGACTGAATTTTGAGTCTGATTTCAAATATATCATTTGTTTTGATAGAAAGCATAACTATGAAGATCAAAATTAGTCAAGTATCAGTCAAAAAGGGCAACTTTTGGCACTCATGAACATTGCACGTTTCAGTGAAGTTTCTTATCCACGAATTAAGCTCAGTGTAATAGTAGTATTTGGTAGAACTTCAAAAGGGCTATCGAATAGTATGTAATTCAAAATGGATCGCTGCCTTTAATACACCATAGGAGAGAAGTTTTGTCATGTTCTGATATACCATTCGATAATGAAAACTTGAACTTTTATTTAGTATATAACTCAAATTACAATAGCTGAAAATGTAACAAGAACTTTTTGTATGAATATTACATATCACAACCCTATAGAGGACAGAGAACATCGAGTTTTAAATCATTCGTGTGCAGTCGGAATGAGGACTAACTAATTAATTCGAACGGAAACCTACTGCCTCGTTCTTTGATACATAATGATGAAAAAAAGAAAAACAAGCAAACAAATAAAAGGATGTGATGGTGAGTGTTGACCAGTCTGCCATCTACATCCACAAATAGTTTTTTCAGTATAACGATGTTAAATGAATCAAACAAATTGGTAGAATAGCAATTTGAAATGTAAACATTTTCGAAATCATAAAATTTCAGAGCGCGCGTATCAATTAAAAATTCATATATTTGATATTTTTTTAAATAATTTTTCGTTAACTTCTTTGATGATACACAATAAATCTGTAACAGTCAAGGTTTATCATTTTCACACTTTGATTCCTTATCAGACGGCACTGACAAGTTTTTTCTAATAGTTGCATCGAAATTTTTACATGAGTGTATGTCAATCGGAGAAATAAATCGGAAGAATCGAATTTACTGAGTATGAGTAATTCTAAATAAACTCGGTGCCATTCACGTGAGTATCACGTATCATCATAGTGACGTATGACAAAAAACTCTATGTAGGTAATAAGTTTATCAGTTTAGTGCCACATCAGCAAAATTTTGTGATTTGCAAAACATACATTTCGTTTGAGATGCGATGTGTCAACATCACGATCTTTTTTTATTTATTTATTTATTGCTACTGACTGAAATAGAATAAAAAAAGATTGACTCGTCAGTCGTCAGTATGTGTCGTTCTGTTGACAGAAAATCGAACACGCGCACATATATGGGGCAGCACTACATAATTTTAACCTATATTGAATGAGTAATCATTTACATTCTCGGGTGTGACACAGTAGAATTACTTCGTTTTATTAAAAGGACATTTTTCATTCGAAAATTAAACTAAAAAACTACGAATTCAAGTGAGCCAAAACAAATGAATAGAAGAACCGATATCAACCTACAATCTATCGAAGCTTTTCATGTCATTTGCTTGATAACAAATGATGATGAAAAGCTATTATGCCAGGACAATGATGTTGCTAAATTTCGTCTTATTGTTAATAAGTTTCGATTATTCAACGATCGAGATGCGTGTATGGATTATATTACGGAATTTGAGACAAATAAATTCTTTCTTATTTTATCTGCTCATGTTGGTGAACAAATCATTCCTCTTATTGATCAATGCTGTCAGATCGAATCAATTTATATTTACTTAGGAAGTGAAATGAAATCTGTTCCAGAGACTGAGTTCTATGGAAAAGTCTCTGGTATTTTCGTCGATATTGATTCTATTTGTGAACAGCTGAATATTGACGCTCGACGATGTTCGAATAATCTACTATCGATGTCATCAATTCCATTTCCATCTACAAGAAAACATCAGATCAATGGAAAAGATGTGTCATTTATGTATTCACAATTGGTTCGAGATTTATTTCTCAATATGGATCTTGAAATACCTTCAGTGCGTGACATGATCTTTCATTTTTCAATTAAATTTGAAGGTAACAAATGTGGATTAGCTCTAATTGATGAATTAGATCGTGATTACTGTTCGATGCAATCAAATATTCGGTCAGAAACTGTTTCAAAAAATAGATCGATATGGTGGTACACTCGATGTGATTTCGTATACGAGGTAATTAATCAAGCATTACGAATGCAAGATATTGATATGCTTTATAAAATGCGATATTTCATTGTTGATATTCATAGACAATTAAAAGAATTGTATGTAGCTCAGTCAAAAACAAAGATATCATTGACTGTCTATCGAGGTCAAGCTATGTTAAATGAAGAATTTGAACAGCACAAATCCAATATAAATGGCTTACTAACAATTAATAATTTTCTTTCGACAAGTACAGATTACCTTATAGCCAAACTTTTCGCATCCACCAATAAAAATCGACCTGGCATGCAAGCTGTTCTATTTGAAATTGAGCTCGATTCAAATATTCACTGTCAAGATTGTCCATATGCCAGTATAGAACAAATAAGTTATTTTCAAACGGAATGCGAAGTTCTCATGTCGATGGGAAGCATATTTCGCATTATTTCTATGGATAAAGATAATGATGATATTTGGAAAATACGTCTCAAATTAATCAATAAACAAGAAGATCACGAATTAGAAACAATGGCCGACAATATTTGGGAAAAGATTCGATCGTCTGATGATTTATTCAGTTTAATAAAATTATTACGTCTAATGGGTGATTTTGAAAATGCAAAAGTATATATTGATCAATTATTAAATGAATCATCTTTTTGGGATGATATACAGAATTTGGCTTTGCTGGTCAATGAAGTCGGATTAATTTGTGAAGAAGAAGGCGATTTTGCAACGGCAAGTGTATATTATCAAATATTCATGGATATGAAACAAAAGCGACAATTGATCTGTAGAAGAGATACGATTCTATCGACCTTAGAACGAGCAACATTTCAAACTATTTCGAAATATATTCAAGATATGAACAATGAAAATAATGAAAAATTAATTGAATTAAAAAATTCTTTGAAAAATGAAGAGAAAAGCTCTGTTCTGAATGAGAAAAAGTTGGCCTCTTATTGCCAACTAATTGGCCATATCTATGAGCTACAGGAAAACGACGAAGAAGCTCTTAACATGTACCAAAAAAGTTTGAAACTGTTTGTACCTGTTAGTTCAACCGCTATGCAAATCTATTCCAGTATGGCTCTCCTATATGCTAAACAGAACGATTGGTCGACATCGAACACGTACATAGAAAAAACATTAAAATATTTAGATTGCAAATCCGATATCGATGCATGCGCACAGAGCTATGAAAAAATCGGTCTTGCATACGAAGTTCAAGGACGATATGCAGATGCTGTTCGAATATACGAGAAAATCTTATCTTTTGTTCCAGATGATGACAATTATGATGAGATCGTTCTCGCTAATATTGGTTATATATACGACAAACAACAGAATTACATCGATTCATTGAAAATCTACGAACGATTATTATCTCTTCAATTGGATATGCTTTATCGTAATCATCACCGATTGGCAGATACGTATGCGTTGATAGCCAACTCACTCTATGGTCAACAAAAATATCAAGAAGCTTATACAAATCTAACAAATGCACTCAATATTGATTTTATTTCGTTGAGTGCAAATAACCCATGGGTAAAGAAACGTCAAGGAGAAATCGATTTTATTCGACAAAAGATATATGAAGCCTGAGAGAAATGTCGCTTATTCATTTTTGTGGAATGAAAGGGACTCTTTTGATTGATGTACGGCGCATTTTCATGAATCGTGTCATGTGGATTAAGTAATCGAAATTGAATGATTGCACAAGAAACGCCAAATGTGGTCTCATTTATAAATTCGCTCTAGTTATATAGATATAAGGTTTCATATCATCAGTTGTTGGATTCAAGTAAGAGAGGAAGAGATCGGTCTTCAATTATCGCTGCCACTAAAAATCTATCATGATTGCTGATAAATATAAAAAAACATTTTGTTTTTCGATGAGCCGTTCCTTCAGTTTAGCAAAAATATTGAAGCACATAGTCTAGTCGAAATTTTTCAGCTAGTTTGTGACTTCGAGATCAAGCTGTGGTGTGGACATGGGTGTGAATAAGGATGTGCATATGTGATAGCCATATATACCCGCATCTATTCACACCTAAATTAGATGTATTGGTTGAACAGTGTAATTCTGCACAAAAGGTGGACTGCCTGATCCATCTGGCCATAGTTGTGATATGTTGGACGCATCAGTACTCTATTTCAATGGCTGTTTCATTAAAGAGTCTTCTTAAACCACTATGGAGAGTTAAAGAGTTAAATAATGAATGAACACTTGTTGATGGTATGCCACAAAATAGAAATTCTTATTGAGCCAAGTTGCCAAAGAAAAAATTTAACTACAATCCAGGTGCATGACTACATACATAGTGTAACATATCTCAGTTAAGTGTATATAGAACGAACAGAATGATGAAAACAAATTTTGCATGAATTTGTCGGCCAGCTTCTAGAACTCGTTCTTGTCAGACAAACGAAAAATGAAAACATGCATCACTTTCTTTTCATTCTCATTTACTTAGCATCTTGAATCAGCATGATCATAGGCAAACTTTCGCCTTCATATTATCGATAGATCTTGAAGAAAATTTCACATGGCATTGTTTCTTCTTATATTATTTAATGATTTTGTCATAAAAAAGCAAGTTCTAATTTTGCGAAAAATTTCATTTATTCGATTGAAATACTACTACGAAATCTGATAAAAGTAATATCAGAAATAATCCTCTGAAGCATATTATTGAACAAATACAACCAGTAATATTTATTGATGATTTAAGAAGAATTTCAAAGATATCGAAGGAGTACGAATAAAATATGTGTATGTTGATCAACGAAATTCGAGGATGTGAATATAGGTGTCGCTGTCGGTATCTGGACACAGGTAGACATGAAGAGAACCGAGAATTGCACCTGTACCCTAAGTGATCCTTATTATGATGTTCTATTGTGGAGACCTGAACACTGGCGTCCGATGAAATTCGCTGAAATATTTAATGCATTTTTATCAATATTATGCTTTCTTTATTTCAAGCAGTCGTGACATTAACTGACACATTCTAGCATAGTTTCAGACAAGTGTGTCTATTTTTTTTATCGTCCATAGCGTATTTAAAAGTCCATTCTTTTGCAATTTGATTAAATTTTTCTCTTTCATTTAAAAGCACATGTCCGACTTCGAGGTTACAGATCACATCATCATCTAGATTTCTGATTAATACACATATAGATATTAGAATTGCTCGAAGGTATACAACTGGCACCCATTCTTGGCGAAGACTGTTAATATAAATCACACAGTTTGAACTAATATTTGGATGATAAATTTTTGTTTCAAATACAATGATCGATAGTTTGAGTGAAAAGCCTTCAGTGATTTTTATAATAACTTTAAATATGCCTCCTTCATAAGAAATATCTTTTGGACCAAAAAATATTTCTTTCCAGCGATATAAATCATCATCAACGCGACTGACGTCGAACATTTCAGGGGATCTTCTTGCAGTTATTTCCCTAAATTAGTAAGTCATTTTAACACAGGCATGACTCACTTATATCTAAAAATGAGATATCAGAACAATAATTTATGGCAAATTGATCTGTTGATCCTCAAATAACGAAGTTCTCAGTATTTTGACTATAATTGTTTTCGTCTCAACGCTTAGATCTGATTATTTTATCGAAAGATGCATCGTGAAATTTTCTTCGATGTTTTACTGTCGTAACTACGTTAACGATTTCTATGAAGAAATAATCTTCGGGTCAAATGAATAGACTAACTTAAGCTGCACAGCCTGGGTGCAAAACAACTGTAAAAATCACTTAACACTATATTTTGGTGATCATATGAATCATCAATAGAACATGCACAAGATGCTTACTACATCCACTTTACTTTGATGCTTATGCGCAAAAATTTTGCGCAGTGTATCCTTGTGTGTTTAATTTTACTTGCGCCGACTAGGTCTAATAAGGAATCTATGAATGGTGCACTTGTTTTAAAAATGCAAACCAGTAGATACTCAGGTGAAATGGTTCTGTATCAATGTGATGTAGCACTGATATTATCCTATTGTCGATATTCATTTTTATTGAGAAAGATCATAACTAATGGATTAGTCGTTAGTTTGTTAATAAGTCTCATTCTAGTGTCTGCAAGATGCTCCTTCTCTTCTACCTTTTTGCAACGTTTCGGCAGTCGATGCCACATTCTTCATACTTCTATTGACGAAAAATGAAGCGCAAAGTTCTAGAACANATCCCTAAATCAAAATCCCTAATCTGGATTAATTTTCGTTTTATTATCCACAAATGTGGATTCGATTTAGGGATGCATTCTGGGTACCAGATTTAGGGTAAAGGATAGACATTCAAATCCTATTTTTGGCATCAAGGCATCGTTTTGATGCAAAACCAAGGTAATATTCAGAATCAGTTTACCGAACTGCATCTAATGATATATAATAAAAACGTATTCGATTGAAAAAATATTTTCACTTTTATGAAGGAAAAGCCTAAAAAAATGAGTCGTATCGTATTTTTCCAACGCTACAAAGAGTTTTCATCTGATTGATCCTTAACTTTTACTAATTATTTGTCAATGTATGATCCAGTATTAGCCAAAGCGCTATCTCGAGCAGATGAGCGCAGCCGATGCTAGGTATTTCTCCAAAACCCACATTTTCGTCTCGAAATCCTTATTTGTGGATATGTACCCTCTGGACTCCCGCGCACACCCCTACACATCCACACCCGTCTCCTTGCCATTAGCTTTGATGGTAGAATGCTGAATCTTTATGTCGTTGCAATCATGGTGGGTCTTGAATATTTCATTCAAGTTATCGACATGTGCATCATGGCAAAGAAACTCTTTTCTATTAAATAAATCTTAGTGAATTTTTCGAACGAGTTAAATAAGTTAGAGAAATATTGAATTTAGTGTTAGAATATCGAATCAATAATTATTCAACTTTTCTCTCATAAGCGATTAGAACAATGTTAAAAGTAAAGATATTTTCTATATTGACACTCATTTCCGTTAGTAATCCAGTGGACAAAGAGGACATGATTTGTTCGCACAATTTTCTGTCTGAATATATATTGAAATTTCTCGATTATATCCACGTTAATTATATAGAATGATTTCGCTTGCCAATCGACTTCGAACGATCGAATTAGATGTGCATGTCGACGAATGTTGATCACTCACACTCTCATCAACTTGATATGTGTATCTGTCAAATAGTCTCATTCTTATTCTTAATAAAAGTGTTTTTTGTGAATTGTGCAAAACTGAACATTATATTCATATATTCATATTCCTGTTCTTACAAGAGAAGATGTCATCCAACATGATGTCGTTTGCAATGCTGACACGAGTACTGAAACTAGATATAGATACATTTCTTTCGAAACCAATCACTGTCTGAATATAAATTAATCTTTTTCGATGTTTAAAACTTATGAAGTACTCTTTATTTGCGATCTAAATACATCAGTCTTGATGCACATACAATATATGTAAATCTTGGCTCAAATTTTAACAGAAAAAAGATCTTTGTGAGCTAGTTAAAAATCGCATGACATTATTCTACTGTCTGTTACATATCAACTTATGTTCGTATAATTTCCAGTCCATTACTTGACACTCTTTCGAACAGTAGCGTGCTCTTTTACATCGACTGCAAACATGCAACGCATTTGGTTCACCACAGCATCGACACATATTTACCACTCGTTCTGATTCATTTTTGAAAATGATTGACGAAAAATCATCGACACGAATAAAAGGTTTTCCATCATTGGCACCTATTCGTAAATATGGGTTTATAATATGCATTCTCGTTCCAATTTTAAATACTTCATTGATTAAATATTCGCCTTGCGTCTCATTAAAGTCGTAAACAATCATATGATCACAATCATGATTTTCATCTTCAATCACAAGATGAATGGATGGTCTCCAACTAAGAGCTTCGTCAATAATTGTTACAAAAAGAACGTATCCATGATAGACATGATCTTTTGTTGGATTTATTTCTCTCAATGAAATCGATTTCAAACCAATCAGTGATTTAGCTTTTGACTGTTTAACGGGAGTTTTTTGTGTCATAGTATGAACCATAGAAGTGTTATTATTTCTTGACATAAAGGCTGACCATTCGCGATGTCTCGCAAATATGTCAATTCGATGAGGATTGGTAAGACGTGATCGATGGCTAGCAGTAGAAAATGGTGTTGTATTTGATAAATATTCATCATTGAATGCAGATTTAACGGTCATTTTACTAAGAGACTTATAAGGCAAAAAGTATGGTAGTTGTAGTTTTTCTGCTTCCTGACCTTGCTGATATAATTTCTTAACTAAACTTATCGAATCATCATTTGTACCAGATGCTAAATAACTACTCGCCATTAAATAATATGATTCGGGTACTTTGCAATGATCACTAGGTGCAACTGCCAGAAAATCTTGAAATGCTTTGATTACTTCATTTATTTATTTCCCTGTCGCGATGAATAAAATAGCTTTTATGAATAAAAGTTCATAATAATTTGAATCTATTTCCAGGCCAACATAGATATCCTTTAAAGTAGCTTCAAATTGTCCGAGCCTAACGTTCATGGCAGCACTAAACTCAAGAAAAAAGACTGATTTCGGATATTTTTCTTTGCATGAATCAAGAAATTGACGATTTAATTTTGGTGAGTCAATGTGTAACACGACATAACATACTCGAACATCTTCATCTAGTTGCAAATTCATAGGATCTGAATCGCAACAACAACGCTGAAATACTCGGTCAATGATATTTTTAATATTTTCTTCCATTTTTGTATTCGGTATTTTAGCGACAGTATGTTCGATGCGACAACATCGTGCGAATTCATGAATGAATATAGTTTCTTGTTCCTTTGTTAATGATTCGGATTGCGTAAGGATGTGTAATGCGACATGAAAATGTCGCAGAGCATTGCACATTTTTTCAGCTGTTAGTGAACCACGCTGCGCATATTCATTCAGTGTGTTAAGATCATAAACGTTTGAATCATTGTTTAGATTATTCGCAAGATTAATTGGTGTCGTACGATCAGGAAAGCTTCTTACTTCTTGCATTTTGTTTGAAGCATGAAACTGATAGTTTCCAAATAGTTGTTGCTTTTGATTTAGAACTAATTCAAAATCATTTCGCTGCGTTTGAGCATAAAGATTACCTGCTTCACATGCTCGATTAAACCAAATTTTTGCCATTTCAAGATCATTTACTTCCAATAAATGCTCAGCTAAGTTCATCATAGCTTTTGGATCGCCTCGTCTAGCTGACAACTCAAATAATTCTTTGGCTTTTTGAAGATTCTTTTCAACACCAGAACCATTTAGATACATTATAGCTAAGTTATTCGCCGACTCAGCATTGCCATGATCAACAGCACGTTGATACCATTGTGCAGCTAGCGAAAAGTTCTTTGGAACAAAGACGCCTTCTGCATAACGAAGTCCTAAAGAATGTTCGGATTCGGCTATGCCAATATTCGGAAGATTACATTTGGGATGTTGTGGTGACTGTGCAGCTGCTTGTTCGAGTAGTTTAGTGGCAAAATGAGGATCTTTTTTAACGCCCAAACCACGATCTGTCAATCGAGCTAAATTGAATAAACCTTCGGCATTTCCTTGATTAGCTGCTTTAGCAAAATATTTAGCAGCTTGTTCATAGTCTTGCTTAATATCAATGTCACCATGTTCGTACTTATGTCCTTTGATGACATTAGCCATGGATGAATCCACTTTTTCAAGTAATTTGTGAACCGCACGGATTTGCTGTGGATCAGTACCAAATTTTTGTTTCATTTCATTTAAATGTTCCGGTATCGTAATTGGTTGACATTTCGGATCAAGATGTTCATTTCGTGATTGTCGGCATTGGACCTGTCGACTATCATCGAGTGCTTCCTGTATTTTTTTGTTATTGGGATCAAGAGCTAATGCTCGCTCAAATGAATTAATAGCTCTTTCGTGTTCACTTAAAGCTGAATAAGCTTTACCTACACGAAAATGTCCTTGCCATGATGTTGGTGAAAGCATTCGAGCTTGTTTAGCATCACGTAGTGCATGATATCGTTGATCTGTTGGATCTTCATTATTAAATACATTTGATGAATCAAATTGCTGTTCATACAATGCTAGACGACTAGCTGACAAATTAGAATAGACGATGGCGCGATCATGATTTGAAACATCTGTTATAGTGGCTGATTTCGTAAATAACGTTATAGCATCAGAAAATTTTTGCTCTCTATGAGCTTGTGTTCCTAAAGAGTTTAAACGCAATATTTCGCGAACGTTTGATTCCTTAATCGATTGTGTACACTGCTCAAATATACTATCACTTTTGAGTTTATCTAGTTCTTCAGGAGCATCACCGAATGCGACAAGAATTGCTACTAATTTCGACCAGAATTGATAAAACTCGTTGTTGTCAATATTCTTTGAAGGATGATGCGCTAATGTATTACGAATCTCTCTTAATTGAAACCATAGTTGATCTTCATTGTCAAGCTGTTGTATTTGAGCTGTATCAAGAGTTTTCGGACGATCGGTATTCATCAATAGAGTCATTAGTGTTGTTAAATCCCATTCATTTGTATCTCCATTACAAACTAATGTTTTCTGGACTGTTGTTAAATTAAACTTTTTATTTTTTCCAATGATATTAACGAAATAACTGCCTCCACATTTCGCTGAATCGCTCCATACTTGACCACCAGTAAATAGATAATAGCGGCTTTTAAATACTTGACGAAGAATGATGCATGAACGAGCCAGCACAAGATCCAATTTAAAATAATTGCGAACGTTAGTCGGTGTAGAGACCATAGTGATTGAAATATTGCTTAAAAACAAGTTTGTTCGATAATTTCTGTAATATTCACAGAATTTTGAAATAAATTTCTCGTTTCAAAATTCAAATCTAACGATTTATGTTACACATCTTGAGTCTTGCGAAAAAAGTGTCTATCAATGCACGAGTGTTGCAAAGAACGCAAAACATTACCGGCACATGATTTCGTTGCCTTCTTTTCTGATAAGCACCTACTCAGTCAGACAGATAACAAAAGAAACGCGTCAAAATTTTAGCGAAAGTAAAATCTCGAAAAGTGCATATTGTTACACGTTCATAACGAGTTCGAGCTTCTGAACGAAGATATACTCGTTCAAAACTTTGATGAGTTATGAAGACGTAAAACTGTGTTTTTTACAATTCCGTTTTCTTTCAAGAGATTTAACCCATTTGTATGCGTTTGATTTCTGAACTGAATAAATTGTCAGAGAAAATAGCTCTATCCATAGATCTAGTTTGTTGGAAAAATAATTCAGATGGGTTCTGGGTTATCAAAAATTTACCACAATAACAACACTACAATAACTAAGAATTCAGCCGGCTTATTTTTTCAGCAAGCTAAGCCGATGGACAGATCTATTCTCTTTAACAATTTATGCAGGTGAGGAATCAAAAACATAATAATAATTGAAACCATACTATAAAAACTATTCAACAATGAACACTCTATTTCGCTCTAAAAAATGAATAGAAAGATGAAAAGTTGATATAATCGATGGATGGGTGTTTGTGCGTGTGCAATGAGGATGGGTATGGATGTCCGGGATGACTTTCTTTGCACCCACCCACACTGACATCCCACAACCTCATATGGTTCAATTACAGATAATAGATATTTTTATTTATATCTTCATAGTACATTGAGATGTGTAATACAAAAAAATTCTTGCAGTAACACCAATGAACAATAGTGAAGAATCATCCGAAAATCGCATTTTAAACGGGTTTTGTGCAATCAAATTATAAACCGAACAATCGATTTTTTTTCGATAGATTTGCTCTCAACGAACACTCGAACTTTCAATGAACTTGAAGTGATCGAAATCTATTACAGATGAATTTTTTCTCTTCGAGTAGTCGAAATATATTCAAGAAGTCGAAAATCAGTGATCGATAGGAGAATATTTTCGAGGACTCGATAGTTGATGGCTACCGAGATTGATGAAACTCGAACAAAATGAGAAAAAGAAAATATGGTAAAGTCTCGAGTATGTGTCGCACTCATCGCTCGCTTTTTAGGTCTACTTGGATGTAAAGGGTAGCCGAAAAGTCTTTTAACAAAAGGAAAATGAAATATCTTGATCGCATTCCAACTAAATGAGATAGTTTTTTTTTCTTGATGATAAGATGAAAGTTCCAAGTTTTTTTTCATAAATCAACAACTAATTGGCATACTTGAAATTTAGTCTGATCTACTTAAATGCAGAGTTTTTTTTTCTTTTTCGAGAATACCTGTATCAGTAATAAATCGCAAAAAACACAAAGCTATTCAAAAACCTTTTGGCATATTCCATTTTTGTACAGTTTTTTTCGCTGATTATTTTAGTAAAAGAAATTTTCTGTTGTCACCAACAAATGATGGTGCTAGGGCCAAAACACTGGAAAAAAGTGGAACTGCTTGTTTTAAGCAATATAATATTTTACAGTATTTGCATCCTAGCGTCATCATTTGTTGGTGACATTATAAATATCAGAAAGGATCCTTTGAGGCGTCAGAAAAACTAAATAGGCTAGCGAAAACTCAAAGATTGTAAATAAACTATTTAAATAATTGAGAAAACTCTCAAATATAAGGCAGTCGAATTTTATTACAGAAACAAAACAATCTATCGTCTATGTTTACCACAGACTATAAATGTTTCATTTTTAAATAGCTCAAAATAGTTTTAAGCGCTGTTATTAAACTTTTTTGTTCATAAATAAAAACTTGAAACTTTTCTCTATTATCGGAAAAAAAAACTAGCTAATTTGATTGACATACGACAGAGATATTTTCTTTTGTTTTTGTCAAATGTCTCTTCGGATACCATGTAGCTGTGAGATGAGAAGAATACCTACACTTCCCGCACCCAAAATTATACATGTTGTTTCCTTTATCGGATGACACAATGATTAAATGATTCAATTTTATAAATTGATTGATCTAGTTGTTATTTCTTTAAAATTATCAAAATTATTAGTAAAAACCTTTGTATTCATGTAAAATATATTTTATATTTTTCGAATAAGAAAAAAGTAATTGTATATGATATTAAATTTCTTTTGTATTGTTTTTGTAATTCGTTACACGTTACCCAACGAAATTTTATATTAATATCCTATTGTCATTCAAATTATCACTAGTCTTATTCGTTGTATAATCTGATGCAATGTGCTGATGATAGCTACTCGACAGTGCCATATATGAACAGCAAAAGCGATCACAGTAATTATAAAAAACGTAAGAAAGATTCCACCTAAGACATTGAGTGAAAACGTTTTACTGTTCGGACCATCCGTTTGTTTCAAACTGCTAGATGATGATGAACATGTTCGATCATTCATCCACACATTTTCTAATGATTCTAATTTTTCGGATTCACGTAATGTCACAATATTGACATCTAAATCTGTCTTATATAACCAATTTTTAGGTAGCACAATTGCAAATGATGATTTAACAAAGCCAACACCGGTTACAGTTAATTCATTGCAATAATAATTGTTAACAGCATATTCAAGTATAGATGAATCCCATATGGATGCATCAATTGCATGATCAAGTAATCGCAAGTATATATCTTCCACTGTAGCAAGAGAATGGTATTCAGTAGAAATATTTCGTATATAATAATCGGATATGGCTGAATTGGTGACAATTCCAATACGTGAAAATGGTAATAAGCCATTTTTAATATCATCAATACCAGAAATAAATGGTTGACCACGATGTAACGTAAGAATAGATGAAAGATTAGCTGTATATGTTGCCCCAAGAATAATACCTAATATATATATACCTAAAACTGTTAATCGACTTGAAGTTGTTGTTAAACGTATATCATTACTCATGATTAAAAGACTAGTCAATGCATTACCTATACCAATCAAAGTAGTCTTTAGTTTAGATTGACTATTATCAATGTTTCTATTTTGAAATTCAAATATATAAATAATAATACTTGAATAAATCATAACTGTAAATATTGCTGCCCATACATCCCAAGTAAACGGATTAAAACATGAGAAAAGACTCAATGATGATGAATACTGATTTAGTCGAGTAATGATTCGAAAAGTATTTTCATGAAAAGGTGTAGAAAAGTCAACTTTAAGCATACGATCTGAAGTCATTGCAATATTAGATAAAATAATATCATATTGATGATTATCTTCCGCTAGTAATGCAACAAGCGAATGATAGGCTGTTGATGGATCAGCTACATAAACTGTATAAGTAAAGTGCATTTGCGCTTGAAGTTCACGAATGAAATCAGCAACAAATCCATAAACAAGAACTTTTGAATCGTTAACTTTCAGAGAGTTATGATGAAAATTGACTCGTTCTAAGTTTTTAGCATAGTTTGAAGATTGATCGTAAGTCGAAGAATTCTGTACTATAACGAATGGAGGTGCTTCCAAGACGAGAATTCGCAAATGTTGACCTAAATATAATGTACAGAAATTATATCATTACTTCAATGAATATAAAATTGAACTTTATTTTGTCTTAAAATAAAAATGTAAAACATAGGGCACTACAAATTCTTTTTCGTCCAGCTCTCTTAAAAGACGTATTTACAACAACATAATTCTCTTATAATGCTTAGACATATTTAAGATCATGCACGAAATTTCACCTTTAGAAGTCTCTCCTTAGGTTGTAGTTTTGCATTTCTTTCAGGCTAGGGTTAATGTATTTTCTATATTAATTTTAAATTCTCATGAGAATACTTTCGAAATATGATTTTACATGGCTAGTAAATTAATTTAATCTGCAAGGAAACCCGTGCCCATTCAGTATGATCAGGACTGAACTTAGTATCTTCATACTATATACTAATCAATATGTTTCATTAATTTCGACAGAATAATATCAGCATTAAAGATAAAGCCCTGTCAGATCACCCTATAGCAGCTCTAACCGAAGAAACTTTTAATGCTACTCCAGCAATAATTGAAGATAATTCTCACTGAACATACAAATAAATAGAAGATACTTTGAGCAACATTTCCACAGTAGTTATTTCAATTAATCTGATCTGTTTAAAGTTTTACAAAGTTTTGTGCTCTATGGGTGGATTATCAGGTTATTGATGACTGAAAGTGGTTCCATGTTCAATTGCACTGTCATTTACTAAAGAAATTTAAAGGAACTAATTTCATATTGTTTCTTTTTTGCATTACCAGTAGTGACATAGTTTTATCATAATGATAAAAATATAATAAAGTAATCGAAATGTGAAGCCTTAAAAAATAGTTCATGCATTACGAAGGCTCACCGAAACAATAGGATAGACCAACGAATCGTGCCAATTTTCTTTACAAAACCTAGTATAACTAACTCTATCCCATTAGGATCTAATAAACGGAAGTCATCCTCTTAATGACTGCTTAACACATGTTTCTAAAACTACACAATGACTTAATACAAGACTAGCACTTGAAGTTTCAGTTTTCACTATGAAAATGCGAATCCACCGATAGTCTGAGTTACAAAGGAATTTTGAGCAAAAACTCATATTGAATAATATCCAAATTGAACATAATCTTCAGATCTAAACTCGTTTGACTTCCAAAATTCAAATACGAACTACATCAAGTCGAATTCAATGGTGACAATATAATGCTACATGTGTTACACCAAGTCATAATCTTCCTCAGCTAAGACAAACTCAAAAAACCACTTCTATCATCTAGTTTAATCTAATGTGCAAGTTCATTGTTGCAGATGGGTAATACCTTGGAAAATTACACTAGAATCAGCCTTTGAATGTTTGTCTAAAGGATTGACGAAAAACCTTTTGTAGTGTCCCATGATAATTATAGAAAAGAATATTGAGAAGAAATCTTTATTCAAATCAGCATATTGAAAAATTTTGATCCTATTGGGGAACAGTCTTAGATATCTATCAGTATATTTCTGAGAAGATGGAACATTTTTCGTTATTTACGGTAGTAGGATCCAATACTGTAGCACTATCATACTTTCGAATTTGTATATGAAATCTTGCCCCAATCAAAACCTTCATAAGAGTAATTTAGATAAAAAATGTTCTAATGTACGAAGTAAGTTTCTCGAAGATATAAAGGTATCAAAAGAAAACACATTATTTAAATATGCTCTCTACGAAAAAGAAGTTATACTTCACAAGTTTCTTATCTTGAAGAAGCTTGGTTGAAATATTCTGAAAATTTTAATGGAAGCAAATGTTATTAGCATTTCCATCTGAACAAAGTTGCAGATCGCAATTCGAGACCATGGTCTAGCAGCGATGTTAGATCTACAACCGATATTGACTAAAAATTCGCTCGATCTCCTTAGAAACTTGTTTTAAACACAAACATTGTTTTCTAATAGATGCTGTTCTCCTTAAGATCTACCGAATGCATCTAAAACCCACTCAAAAGTGAACGAACACCTTGAAATATTTTCTCGACAGATGTACATATGCATGTATGATAATTCGAAAACTTCTGATTTTTCTTCATTTTCTATTTATTTTGTTTTTTCTTTCTACTTGTCAAATGATTTCAGTTTTTTTATTAACGATTCTCTAACCTCGAAGTTGTGGATAATCAGCAGGCACTTTTGTATTGTCGTGATTTGGCCAAATGATAAAAGTATTGTTTTCATCAGTAGAATTCGTCCAATTACGACTTGTTTCATACCATGTCAGTACTTTTATATAGTCTAGTCTTTTTTCTTTACCTTTTTTCGACATCGTCGATTGTACATTGTAGAGGCCATACATGGCACCATGCATACGATCACTTGAATTAATTTTTGAAAATTGAATACTTCCAGACACGCCGGAAAAACGAGTGTCTTTTAGATGCAAAAGATACTCGTCATGGTTTTGTAATAAATTATCAAAACAAATCAATGATTTATTCATTGATGGTGATTTGTGATTAAGCACTGATTTATTTAATGCTTGGATTAAAGCCCAAACAGCATCGAATGTATACATGGCCTCTAGACTAACAGAAGATACAAATTCTGAAAGATCGTCTATGTTATGTGATAAATTGCGCCAAATATCAAAAGCCTCTTTTCGTAATGTTTCGTTAATACCAAAGGCACTACTATTGCCTATAAAAGGCACTACAGTAAGAATACCATTTAAATAAAGCCATTCATTTTGTTCGAATGTATTTAAATCAATCTAAAAATCATAGTATTACAATAGAAATTAAAATGAATCGATTAATCTATGATGATCAAAAGACACAAGGCAAAGTTGTTAGTGTCACCAGAAATGCATATCTATGTGTAGATTTTTCTTTATATGATGGTTTAATTTCTATCAGAAAACGGATGAACTTCTGAAATTAAAATATTCTTCAATATACCTTATTTGTCGTTATCCATACATAGTTTTTGCCTAAAAGACTTGCATTAAGTGCATGTTGAATAATTCTTGTAGATGAACTATCATTTGCCCAGACTAGTACAATACGAGATCGACTTTTTTCTAATGTTTGCTTTAAATCAGCTTGAAATTTATCGACACGTGGATCAAATACTAATCTCTCTTGAATTGATATATTCACATAATAAACTTCTGATAATATTTTCAATCCACCATAACCATAATCATCATTTCCAATAATTATTGAACAAGTTATCCATGAAAAATATTTGAACAATTTCGCAATAGCTTCGGCCGCAAGAATATCCGAAGGAATCGTACGATAGAATGTTGGATAACTCAACTTATCGTCAAGATCCGCATTAGTTGCAGTATATGAAACAAGTGGTAAATGTACACGTGCCGCAAATGGAGCAAGATAACGCGCACTACTTGAACTTGTTGGTCCGACAACACCTACAACATCGAGTGCTGTTGTATTAGTAATTAATCGACAGACAAGCTCAAGTTCGTCAAAGCCACCACTACTTGCATTTGTCAAAAGAATAGAGCCATTGATAGGATAACCATCAACGTAGATCTCGTAGCGATTGGCAAGAGTAATAGCGACGTTAAACATGTCCTTAGATTGAGTTATCCAATGGCAATTTTGATTCACGTTCAAACACTGAGAAGGTGCATCATGATGATCAGGAAAAAGACCAACAATCTGAACACTATTCAAATAATCAGGACATAGAATAAAGCCGATAAGTAAAATAAGAAAGTGAGACATAACTATTCCAAGAGAATTGAATGAAATGACAGAGTTGTTCCTAACAATTTTTTTATCTATATTTCATGAATGTTTTTTTTTAATTTTCTGCACAGATGGAAACCCTTTCGAAAAGTTGGCAAAATCATTATTTAAATGATTATAATGAAAACATTTATTAATAATGAACTTTCTGCTCTTATCTTTTTCATGATTTATTGCTCGTAATCATTTCAATGTGTATATTGTTTGACGTTATCAGAAACATTATTGATAATATACGCTTGCGTTCAAATAATCTCTACAAAAATAATGTTGGGAAACATACGATGAAATCATCTTGATAATTTCTATTCACGAGAGGGATATAAAAATATTCGTAACTTAGATATTGGAAATAAACTGTTACTTCTGACTATTCGAGTGTAGTCGTTACTTGGCAGAAACAACAGTGTGCATGATTAGTACTGCAGCATAATCTCGTTATTATCAATAGTTTACTTTCGAACTGAGATTCTTCCGACAGCTAACACGCATACAGATACCAAAGTTGCTACACAGTAACCTCCACCATATTTACAGAGTACATAGTCAAAGCGTAGCACCTAACAACCCAACAGCGATGCATTCAACAACATGCATTGCAATAGTCATACCGACAGTAGAATCTATCGCTTGCACCCACATCCACATCTGAAGTCACACCCAAGCTCATTTTTGCAACCGCATCCATACTCAACTTTACTTATGGCGTTGGAAATTTATGGTTTAGGGTTGTTTGGGCTCTAAAAGTGGTAGTATCTATGTGGGTGTGGATTTGAATATTGGTATTAATTTCAGACTCACATCCACAGCCAAACAGTTATTGAAAAAAAGCAGGTCATTTTTGGCACCTTGTGATTTCCAGTACGACGATCAAAATAAATCTGATTCTTATCCGAGTGATCTCAAGCTTTTTGTATCGACTTGCAAGACGTCCGCTTGTAACGTGGCTGAGACAGTAGAAGTGATTGTTACATTTAAAAACCGATACATTTTCTGAAGTTTTGTAGAAGCCTGATTTTTTTTCTATAGAGTAATTTCGATTTTCTAACAAGCCATTCTTGCATAGAGACGTCTTACATGCGGGAGCGAAAATGATGACTCAATCGGTTATTAACTAGATGAGTCGTGATCATCGCATTCAAGGACACGAGCTGTCCCAATTTGCCTGTTTTTCTAATGTTTGTCTGTTGGTCCCGACCTCTGCGGAAGAAAATAAACATTTTCACGAGATTTAAGATCGATAAAAACTTGTGTTTTCTTGCAAATTTAAGCTGAGCCAAGTAAATAAGAGCGTGACATTCAGAAGTCCCGACGTATGTAGTCTGCCACTCGATCGGAAACCAAGAAATTCTGCGATTGCGTAACTTTGTAGAGTAGTTATAGAGTATAAGATAGATAAGTAACAGTGAAAGATAATAACTTGTCTCTAATGTGCAAGGCAGTTTTTCGAACGTTCCACCAGAAAATTAGTTAAGTTGTATTCCAAATTTTTGAATTTGGCATCGGTTGACGTCTACTTCCGAGTTTTGAAATTCGCTGGATCGTGTCATTTTGCAGTTTCGAACTATTCGATGTCTTCCGGCAGAAATTCGTTTTTAAAAGGTAACTACTAACTCGTCTGTGTCTTAGCTTTCTATCTCTATAAATTTATTTTCTTGGCAGTAAGAAAACATAGGAAAGGAAGACTAGTTCTAAGATATACAGATGATGTATAATTATATAACATCACGTTTAAACCCTTAAAAAATTCTTTAATTATTTCGAAGTTGAATGAAATTTATATGAAACACTTGATAGAAACAGAAACCAAATGCTTCATTGGATAGCATCGGTAACTAATATGAGATCTGTACGGAAGCAATGCTTAATATATTTTTTTCTTTTTATAAGAAAGAATGAGAAACTTTTAGAGTTGCGTGTGGTAAGATGAAACAACATACAATGATGGAACAGACTAGTTAAATGATGAGAGAAATAGATATAGAATACCAAGGCTAGGAAGGAAAGTTAGAGGAAGGAGAAAACCTTGCCAAAAGAGAAGAAAGCAAAGATCCATTAGAGCTATTTTTATTGTAATTATTGTTTTATTCTAAGTATAGTCGATAATTTAGATGTTATTAATTTCTAATAATAAAAAACAATAATTTTACTTCGGCTTCTGAAAGTTAAAAGAAAGTGAAAATGCTATCTCTACTCAGTAAGGCTCACAGTAGATACTGTCTCCATGTGGTTGATATTCATAACTCGTTATCATTTTCATTGTCACTGATAAGATTTAGGGAGCATTCGAGAAAAAGGACAGCTTCAATAAGTGGTTTTTTTCAACCTCAATCATATTAACCGGTGACAAGACTCAACAAAACATATTTCGTGTGGTGATCAAAGAGTTTGTAACAAAGCATCATTGTGACAAAAAACGACACCTGCTTTTCCAACATGAATCGATCGAATATTTTGAAAATTGTTCATTTGAGCTTCTCTTTTCTACTCATTTTCATGTCGTTCTTCGTGGTACAGATGTTTCAAACATCGTCTAAAGATCCCAGTGCCGGCGCCATTGCGTTATTTCTACTCTACATAAGTTTCTGTGCGTCGAACTTGATTTTATCGTCCTATTTAGTGCAATTGTTGGGTCTTCGTTTGTCACTTGCCCTAGCTAGTTCTGTCTACGTAGCTTTTGCTGCTTGTAACATCGTATATATCAAGTGGATACTATACGTTGTTTGCTTTATTCAGGGTATTGGTGCAGCGGTCCTGTGGACAGCTCAAGGTGCGTATTTGACATTAGCAACTAATGAACATGAAGCTCGCAATCAACTCATGCCTTCATCAACGCGTGGTCTGATGAATGGAATCTTTTTCGGAGTGTTTCAGTTTAGTCAAGCACTAGGAACTCTACTCGCATCTCTATTGTTCTATCTTCAGCTACGTGAATGGATCATTTTCTCTACTATGACCATCATTTGTGCTTTTGGAACGATCACTTTATGTCTACTGCGACCTGTACGCATGCCAGCAAAAACAGGTATAGAATGAATACTCGGCTTTCATCTAAATCAGGCATTGAGATAAGTTCGACACAAGGCTTCTAAAACTCAACACGATCTGATTAAAATACATGAACCTTCTTCCGTAAATGAATGTTTTTCAGTCAGTAAGGAATGGAGAGTTAGAACATCGACTTTTGCTGGAAAACAGCTTTTATAGAAAGGAAAATCTTTTTGATAACCAATAGATGCTCATTTTACTCTTTAGAACGAAAACAAAGCTCAGTAATCTCCAGCTTATCACTGCTGAAGGATATTCATTTTCTGTTTCTGGTACCAACGATTATCTACTATGGCCTCCAACAATCGTTTATCTATGCTGGCCTACCACCACTAATTAAGGACAAGACCCGTAAATATTTTGTCTTCGCTGTAGCAAATAGTGTAAATATAGTTAGTGCCATAGCTTTTGGAAAGCTTAGTGATCGACTTTGTCGTCGTCTACCGGTTTGTATTTGGAGTTTACTACTACCGACTGCTCTCTACGCACTTCTCCTTACTATCTGGAAATCGTCCATAGATCAACAAAATATTTACATATTTATTACACTAGCGATTGGAATCGGCATGAGCGATGTCATTTTGAGCATAGAATTAAATGCTATATTAGGCACGTTCTTTGGACAGACGCGACCTTCCGATGCTTTTGCCAACTTCAGATTATTTGCAGCAGGCGCATCAGCACTTGGTTTTCTATTACTAAATTATTTCTCATTTCGTGTGTCGCTGTTGACACTCATCTCTCTGATGGTAGTCTCCTTGATAACACTTATTATTTGTCATTACGGATTTGCATCAATTGACACTGAAGTAAAGGTGCCGACAGCAACTGAAGAAAAGAAGATGACTGAAGAAGCAGAATTACCTCTACAAACAGAATTAGCCACTAGCGCTACGAAAGAAATTCTTTGACATCATTATCATATATAATTCGACCAGAAATAACTGTTATTTTCTGAAAAAATTTAGCAAAGTTTTGCATTGATTAGATGTTACGACTATTTTTGAAAGAATTCTAATTTGAACTGCTGATTAAGTTTTCAATGATATCCATAAGTGTCATAATGAAGATATGCGGCAATAGTGAATAAATTGAAGATTTTGCCTGAAGACTTGAGCCAGAGCATTGCTATGAAAACTACGATGAATATCTTCTGAAAAAGTGAAATAAGACTATTCGACAAGATAATTGTTAAGAAAATAGGTGATCATGTGAATGTGAATGAAGAGAAAAACTTTATACGCGTTTAGTAAAGGCAAGGCATATTAATTTTCAAACACCTGATTGTTAGACTCAAGTTGCGGTCTGATTCGTTAAGTAGTTTGTTCAACAGAATCAAGAGGTTCCTGCAACTAAGAGCAAGGTTCTCCAACGCTCTTGTCCTGTTTTTTCGTTGGCCACTTGTAATTTAACTGACAAAACTTAGACAAATAGCACTCGCCGACTGAGTATAAAACATAGAATTAATTCGTACATAATACTGTCCCTTTAACAATTGACTGATGAAATTATTATTAGTTTTTTGTAATGTCTCAATCACCAAAAAGGATTTTTTTATCACTTTGCTCATTGAAACTACAATTGGACACTAAAAACGAGTCTCATATGAATTACACCATGCTCACTTGCTTTTTTATTCTTGGATAAATATCGGTATAGTGATTGCTGTCTGTTAATAACTCTCATCAGTTTGAGGGTGAGGATATGGGTGGAAGTTCAGTAAATATTGACACCCACATCCACACCCGCACCCGTACTCCACCAACACCAACACACTCAAATCCATACCGCTGCACCCATACCAACCCACACCCATCAGTCAATGAAAAGTAATAATCCATTTTAAAAGCCAGTAGATTATTATATGTATGAACATGAATGTTCTATTTCTCTGAATTTTTCTCTGAACGATTCTATTTCCTAGTATTTGATATTAGCGAGTTTTTGCAGTCTTTATTCCTTGTAATATGTTTTTGAAAAACATTTTCTACTGTTAAAATATTTGAAACTTGATTACTCTTTCGAAGAGAACCAACTTTCTCTTTCTTTTGAATTCGATTATGATCTTTACATAAAATAAAAATGGCATCCCGATTCACTCGTCAGAAATAACATGTAATATTTGTACACGGAGATTTTTCGGGCTGTTTTTAATGCAATAAATTCCGTTACTGAGACAGATTCTGGAAAAGGTACTTTTTATGAAGTATATCTTTTAACTAATGTTTTATCGAACTTAGTCGCTTTTATAAAATGCTAGCTAGATATTCTTTTTTATGTGGCTAATTTGACCTTAATTATCGAATATTATTTATCTTATCGTCTATGAATTCTATTGCCACATTCTATTTTTCTCGTTGATCCGGTGAAAGATTGATAATTTATCGAGCAATTTGGACTACGATTTCGTTAATAATGACTAACCTCATGGTGTTGTGTTAGTCACTGAGACGAACAAATTTTTTTCATCCATGAACCAGCAATGGTCTATTTCGGAAGTATAACCATTTACCACAGAGATTAAACATCAGCTCACCTCAATCGTGACTACATCGTCGCGTTGAAATCTTGACATGATTATTCTTTCATTGATTCTCTTTTGTTTTGTGTTCTATTGGTTATCTTTTCGTTCTGTTTTGAAAAAAAGCGATCAATGAGCGAAAGCATGTAATGATTTAAGTAAGGAGTTTTAGTGTACTCCTGAATGACTGAAATCGAAAGACTTTAGAAGGAATTATTATTCTGCTCTTTAACAAAAACAAAACATGAACCTATTGTTTTGAACTAAAGATGTGGCAATTACTCACGTGTTTCATCACTATCTACTTCTTTCAATTGAACCATCTGTAGATTGTCATGTTGCAATACTTTACTCTTGGCGCGTAGATTCGTTTCCAATCTCCGAATCACTTTTTTCACATTGAAATAAATAGTATAACCAGCAAGGTCCTTGCTATTGATCGCTTCAATCAAGAAGAGAGTAGAGTTTTGTTGAGAGTTTAAAAAGTTTTGGATGACACTAATTGATAACGAGCAAAAGGTTACACTTCATCAAGTCAATTGTTCATTTTCATTATACTAATTACTAACATCACAAGATATACCCAACCGTTGCTTCTCTTTACAGTCGGTAATTTTCTGAGTGATGTGTCGAATAATTTCAGATAACTAAACCATGGCTTGATTTTATGTCGACCTTCATCTCGCAATGTTTTGTTTAACAATCGACACTAACTGTTATCACGTACCTCCATTGTATATAGAAATATAGAGGCTGATTCATCACCTGTAAGATCGTGTTTCGAGGGATAGTGACAATGTCTTTTGGCTTCTGTGATAGAACGATCTAATTACTCGATTTGAGACGACAAAGTTGCTAATGTTTGTTCAAGTGAAACGAGTGGATAAGCCCAGTACCTAGCGACTGGTGATAAATTCTTCCTGTCGAGATCGAATCCGGTAAATCGATTCATTTGGAATGCTTTTTTTTTTATATTCTATAAGACTTTTGTCAAATAATAAACGAGCATGAAGTCAAAAGAGTATTTCGTGAATGTGCAGTGTTAGATTTATGTAAGACAGGAGAACAGGGCTAACGTTTACTATCATTTTGCTACAATTACATTCAACTGTTATGCCTCCTTTCGAGATCAGTACTCATCCAACAACAAGATTAGGTTTTTTCTTTCTTTATCTCAACATGTCGTAGACGACAAAAGTGATGGACGTCATTGAAAAGTGAACGAACGATATATCAACCCTAAAACACAAAGAAAATTTATTCATTCATCATGCGGGTGGGTGTGCGTATCAGAAATAGAGGAAGGAGAATGTGGAATATCGATATACAAGTGCTGGTTGACTTCGTGCTATGCTCACATTGAGACGTAAACCTTATCGACGATGAGGGAGTGACATTAATAAAATTCTGTGACAATTAAAATAGAACAATCACCATGTACCAGATCGAGAGCTCAACTTATTCTCATCATAGCTGCATTCAAGCAAGTACTTCTACTGCGTAGTACAGAAGATCTTTTTGTCCTACTGTCTCCCTTTTTACGTGCTAGTTTGTCATATTTCAATGAAATCCGTACATCTATTCGAAGCAATTCAATTCTTGTAATTAAAACCAAACAAAGGAGTATGTTAACAACGAAATTCAAAAAAAAAGTACGAATCATTTTCGTTAATGCTTACTGGTAGAAGAAAAGTCAAAACAAAAATCAAATCTGCTATTTGTTCAATGTATTGTTCACCGAGAAAGAATATTTTTGTTTAATAGACAAAAGAAAAGAACGTAACGGCAGAAGAAACAAAAAATTGGACTTTGTATTATCGAGTCTGCTCGAAAGAGAAAGCATCAAATAGAAAATGAAAACTGTCGTGTAAGTATGAGTATTAATGCGTGAATGTGAATTTTGCGTAAATGTACCTTTGAATATTTGTGTGAAAACGGAAGCAGTCATATCCGTACCAACACTCATATCTTCATTCAATCGACTACAATACTTTTTAAACAAAAATAATGAAGGATAATGATGACTCATGATAATAGAATCAATTGATGGGGCTTTGTCAGGTGATATTATATGCATATTGTTCGAAATGAATAATTCATGCGTCCTGAGGAACGAGACTTCCAGTAATAATCATCATATCTATTATGAGTAAAATACAGAACAGAGTCTCAGACTGAGAATTATAAAACTATCTGACGCAATATTGATGATCGCCAGTCAATAGATAATCTAGGAGTTTCTACCAGCGTTAGTTCTACTTTAGTTCCAACGCTTCACAGGTAGATATGCTTGGTCATTGATTTGATGACATTTACTCAAATTTGAAGTGAAGTGAAATGAATTTGGTTATGTCGAATTTGATAAATCAAACGATGAAAATGTAGCCTAATCTCTGCTTTCTGGGAATGATGAATTTAATCAGAAGTAGATTCAATCCAATGTCTTCTCAAAAATTCCGAGCAGATTTTTTATTCTTTAGAAGAGCTACACTCCTTTAGATTACATGGAAAAGTTACGAAATTACGAATGATTACCGTTGCTATAAAAGTCTGAAATTTATTCGTTCTACAGATGTAGTTAGTCGACGTTTATCATTCAATCCAAAAAAAAAACTTGGAAACTCTGTAATACACTTTTCGTGCCAGTATGCTGCTAGTCACAAGACAGAACAAGTTTGACAAAGAGGAGATTAACATAAACAATCATATGAAAAAACCTTCAAAACATGAATTTTGCATATATGAAACGACATGATGCGTTTTTGTAGAAACTACGTCATATTTACAGATGCAACGATAAAAATTCAACAATTTTTTTTCTTATATGTAACGGTCTCAATATATGTACGAACAAATATACGTCCTGAATTACAAATAGTGTGCATTTAGAAACAATGGGTTTCCATTTGGCTATGATTTTAAGAATCAATCTTCTGGTATGTGCTGATTTGTTCATAACTAAATTTCTACGTTTAACATATTATTGCACAGAATTCAGAAGTCTGATGTTTACTAGATGTAAGCATAGCAATGTGCCTGAATATAAGTATGGGTGTTCTTCTTTAAATGAGAAAAAAATCATACAGTCACGCCTAAAGTTAATCTCCTTATCAAAGGATAAGTCAATGAGACAAGCAACTTTGGAGGGAAAATACAGAATGAAAAATTTCTGCATTTTTTAGTGTGTGGGTGTGAATGTTGAGTGTTAGAACAACAGTCACCCACATCCGCATCCACCCTTTTATATTTCAGTTCAAGATCTGCTACGGTTCCGATAGGGATCCTTCAAGGATTCGTTCTTTTTCCCTGAGAAAATCATTAAATCTTGAAAGAAATATGTAGCGAAACATTCACAAAGATTTTGTCAACATTTTGAATAAGATATTACAAAGATTCTGAGCAGTTTTGCACTATTTTTGGATTAAGATCCTACCAGGATTTTTGTTTCGACTCAAAAAAGAAATTCCTGTCTACATCTCTCAGAATTTTGCTTGATTTCCTGAAGAATTTTATCAGATTTCTTGGCAAGATATTTGTAAAGTTTTCTAGACAGAACAGAAAACAAATGAACAAATAGAGTATTGATCCCTAGACCTTAAGTATACGTACCGATCAGCTTACCTGACTGAATTGTCTCATGCTATGGTATGTCACTTGAACGTTCACAATATGAATTTTGACTCAAAGACATTTCTATTTAACTTTAATAGATCCAAATTATTTCAAAATATATTTTAGAAGCACAAGATAATTTTAAATACTTTTCAATTGAAAAAATTTCACTTTATTTTTCTTAATAACTATTCGACAAACGAAGCATTTTTTTTTCATTTTTTATACATATTTCAACATAAAAGTTGCTACCAAAAGATGTGCTGCGTACCAATATTATATATTTAATTTTAACAATATAACGAAAATCAAATTCTACTTTGCACACTAATGAAATCATTTTTTCAGATTCTTTTTTACCATAGAAATATAAAAATATTGTTTTTTGAGAAGCAAGTTCCATAAAAAAAATTGACAGAAACTTAGAAATCCTCTACAAAAAAAAGTTCTAAAATATTCTCAGAATCCTTGAGTGTGTTTATGATCAAGTAACAATCATTAATTAGAATAAAAATCGTACTATCATGATAGAAACATTCAGTTTTTGTCATAGATTATTAGCATATCCTACAATCTTCCTACAAGAATCAACTGACTTTCATTATGAAAGGATAAAATCCTGAAAAGATGTAGCCAGGAAATTCGAAGATTCTGACAAGATTCAAAACAAGATTCAATCAGGATCCTGAGGAGATTATTACTGGCTTTATAAGTAGGAATCCGCTAAGAAAAACATAATATCTAGAAAGAAGCATATCCGCCACAAAATTGAAGTCCATATATATGTGTTTGGACATGAGTGCACGATGATCTT
>CAJNSZ010000830.1:3646-49146 GCA_905329745.1 Rotaria sp. Silwood2 | reverse complement strand
TTTATTTGAAATTTATGATGATTAATGTAGTTGTTTATAATCAATGGAATATATTGCCATAGGTGACGGAACATTTTGAATCAAGGGTAGGCTCAACAATTTTTATAAGATTTCCATCGGGAAGTTAAGAATAAGGAGGAAAAATAGAAGCAATCAAAACATCTGAAACTGTTACAACAAACTATTATGATTACAACGTATCATCTTTTTTCATAGTCTTAAGTCAAAATTTGAAACTCAATTTTCCTGAGAGAAATCACAATATCCTCCTAAAAAATATAGTATCTCGGTAATAATCAAGCTATTAGTTCGAATTTTTTTCCAAGTACTCATAGCTCATTATTCTTTGTAAATTTAGCTGTTGAAAGCAAAAAAAAACTTGCAAAAGTTTCTAGTATATCGAATTTGAACTTCCTGTAGAGTTCTTCTTCATTGCATAAAACTATCAATCTCAGTCCAAGTCTCAAGACTCCGCTACATAAGTATATTGTCAATATAACGAAAATTTCAAATAAAACAATGCTTTTCTATACAAACAGATTTCACTGTTACAAATCATTTTGATATGTATTCATACTTCTACACAGTATAGATGGTAGTAAACTTTGTTCTCACAAAAATGACTTACCTGCATAAGTCAAACTAACACAATTATATAGTCCGATAGGTAACACTCAAAACAAAATTACACTTTTATATGTAAAAAAAATCACCTACATTATGACATCCTTTTGTTTACAAGCAAAAATTCTTTTTTTTCTTTATATATTCAAGTATGTACTCATTTTTTACACGTAAAAGAAGGCAGTTCTTTTTTTTTTTGGTTTCCTGTCTGCCCTCATGGAAAAGTTCAATATATTTATTCAACTAGAGCTCGGTATGTTGACAGAAAGAAGAAGAAAAAAAGAAGTAATTTATAAATAACATTGACTCTAACATATAATAAAAGAAGTATATGAGCTTGTGCAACTAGTTGATTCTTAGTATTATAATTCGCGAGTGAGAATATATCCTATGTAAAATTTGAAAAGTAACGTGACTAAATCAATAATCAAGATAAGATAAAGATACTTATTACAACAAAGAAAACTTTTCTTATATTTTCTTCTTTTCAAGAACTATTTAGTTTCTTTTTTTTTTCTCTCGTCTGCTTTAGATTAATTTATGTTGACATGGAAACTAAAGTACTTTCAATAAAGCAATAGGATATATATAGATAAAGATTTTCAATGAAATGGAAATTTTTTTTCCGTAGAATTTTCTTTGGAGGAATATTTCTTTTTCTTATTTATATTATTATCTTTCATCGTCGTTCATTACGAGTTTTTCTTACTGAATCGAATATTAATGAATTAATAAGTGAAAATTCTTTAAATCATACAATACACCAGCGTATTCCACGAATTATTCATCAAACATGGAAAACACATCATATACCAATAAATTGGAATGCAACTGTTCAATCGATTCATCAATATAATGATAATAAATTTGAATATCGTTTATGGACAGATAATGATATGCATAAATTTCTTCGTCAAGAATATTCTTATTTCTATGAACATACATTTCTTAAATATTCACTTGATATTCAACGTGTTGATGCATTTCGTTATTTTATATTATATCGTTTTGGTGGTATTTATATTGATATGGATAATGGATGTAGACAATCATTTGATAGTTTATTATATGTATTAGAAGCACTTGATCCACATTCGAATCATCTTGCTGCTTTTCCTCGTACAAGTCCAATTGGTATTTCAAATGGTTTTATGATAACAACAAAAGGTCATCCATTATTTAAAATTCTTATATCACGTCTTCCACTTTTTAATCATAATTATTTAATTAATTATCTTACAGTTATGGTTAGTGCAGGACCATCATATCTTTCAATAAATGAATTTTATTTTGATACATCATATTATCAAGCAACAATACGTATTATTGATGAAATTGTCTATTCATCTATATATACTTGGCATACACCGGGTAATTCATGGCATGGACGAGATGCGAAAATGCTCCTACGTATCTATCATGCATGGCGAAATTCTTATCCAGAAATTCTCTATCGTATTTTATTGATTATTGGTTTTATTATTTTATTCTTATTGTATTTATGTTATTGTCGACATGAAAAAAGAAATTTTCTTTCCATTTGTTATTTTATTAGGAAAATAAATCTATGTAGGAATTTTCATTATTTTAAAATAAAATCAATTAAAATTTGAAATTATAAAGAAATCATTCTTATTATTGACGTTGATTTATTAAATGAAAAGAAAGAATTTTACTTCAAGATTTTAAATTAATTATTAGTGATATGAACATGTATTTCGAGAAAACGAACTTTCCTCAAGCTAGTTTTTATATATTAAGTTATTTTACATATCCTTAAAAATAAGCGCTAGAAACTTTTGTTCAAAAGAGTTATCATAAAAAATTCAGCGTTCTTCAAAATCCCTAGAAAACTGATTTTTAAGAGTTTTTTTTTGAAGTTTCATCTTACTGGAATTTTCATCATAGATGCGGTTCGTGCCATAAAGCCTACTTGAATTTTTTTCTCATATAATTAGAAAAAATATTCGCGAATTGCTTTTTAATTAATATTTAGTTGAAACTATTAGTAACATTATTATATATTTCTTTACTAAAACAACTTATTCAGAAAACTAAACCCTGTAAATAGATGGTTAGTAGCTATGTGGCATTTTGCTTGAAATAATCAATGTAAATTGCAGCTTATAGAGAAATCTATTACCTATTCAAATCACTATTTGGATTTATGTTAGGTATCGTATATCACAAAACTATGTCAACAAAAAAAAGAAAAACTGTCGTTGTTCTAATTTTGAGCAGTACTATGTATTATCTTCTATTATCGTAAAACTGTTCATTTTAAGACAATAAAATTTCAAATAACTTTTAGAAAAATTTGTGATTATAATTTATTTTCGGTAGAAAGACAAGCTTTTATATAATTCATGCCATATTTAGCACGTATTGGATCGATACCAATAGACTGTAAACAAACAATAGCACTGCCTTGTTCAGCTAGCTGTTTACTTTTTTCCCTAAAAATAATACATATATTCAAATATTAAATTACAATCATCAAATTGTATACATACCAAGTTGTTGTTGTATAATGTTGCCCATTGAAATCAAGTACTGATCGAAAGATTCGTTGAGGTTTTAATTCTTCCTATATATATAAATATCAAACAGTTAATATTTAGTTACGTATATATATATATATTATAAATTTACAGTATGATAGACAGGTTTATCAATGTTTGCTTGAATACTGTATCCATTCAATATTGATTTTGGTGTCATTGTAGATGTATAGTCTGATCTATAAAAGACAATATAATGATAATGAGTTTTAAAAAAAAAATGTTTTTAACATGAAAATTTTGTTATATGGAAAAATAACAGAACTCTTGGATTTTTTTTTATCATAAGAACTTAAGAGTTCAGTTAATTGACTTGTATTTGGTTTTAGGTTCGAACTGATTTGACACTATTTCAGAAATATTAAGATAATAGCGTCAAACTATTTCGAATCTAGTAACAAATGCCGCCCATTGTCTCAGCATAGTGAATTACTTCTATACTAAGTTGCTTATCCGAACGATCACAAATCAATTAGCTAAATGAAAACTACACATCTCTATGATGTTTCTATCAGAAGTTATTTAATGTAAAATGAAATAGTAGTGCCTATGAACATTTTCTTATCTCAAAGAAACCATTGTTCGCCATTGGAGTTCTAGTATCTCATAGAATACAGCATCCGCCATCATGACTTTTATATCTACTAGCCTTGAAAATTTCAAATTTCCCTGATTTTAAATAATATTAATTATGCATAACAGGTTCGAATCGAAACAAAAACATTCTCTTTTTTTCCAAAATCAATCTTATATAATATTTATTAAATTCTTACCGAATAAATTTTGCTGGCTTTTCAATAATATTATTTTCTGATTGTTGATTAGAAATATTCACAAATCGATTTAGAAGTTTGTCACGCCATAATTGTCGTTCTTCTATTGGTGATTGTTCATATTCATTTTTCATATTAAATAACGCACTAATCATTCATATATTAAAAAAACAAAGACAAAAACTATAAATTTCGAAAAAAAAAAAAAAAAAAATCAAACTCCTTACTAAATTTGAGCTTCAGTTTCTGTTGATAAAATTTTTTCATATAATTGATTTTCACTATCAATAGCACCATACATTCGTTGAAGAACATATTTTATATTCGGAAGCATATTATCATACTCAAGACTCTAGAAGAAATATTTATTAATTTGAAAAATAAAACGACAAGACGATACTATTTCAAGAAATCGTTTGGCAATATCTTGAAGTGGTAATAAACCATTCGGTCGAAATATACTTGGATTCCACATAGCAGCTTGACATATCATAACACCATGAGTTGGACCACATCGAGATCGAAATTTTTCAATATCTGAATATGATGAAATGTTTGTTGATCCTCCACTGAACAAAAAAAAAATTCTTGGTTATTTTGTTTCTTAGAAATAAAATTTATTCTAGTGGTTACATCAGATTGAATAAACTTCAAAATATTCTTCTGATGTTTAAGTGGCACTTTTTTCCAAACGATGTACCATGAAATTGTTTATAAAATCATAGAAATTTTACTGCGATTATGTATTGCTAATAGCTTTCAATTATGACTTTGCAACATTATTTTGTTTTTTCTTTTGACTAAGAAACAATTGCTAAAATGCTATATTTCAGGCATCATGAACTATTGTCTTATACAAACAATAAAATCATTTTAACAACTATTGAAAAGAGATCTATTATCTGGATATAAAGACTCACGTTAACCAGATTCTCACTTGTGACTTTCAATTGTGGAATTGAAGTGTTAACGTAAATACTGCACAGTGAGTTACCGACACATTATCCATTGGAGTACTGATTACATTGAAATCCGTGTTCACTACAATATAGAGACACTAGCTCTACCAAAATATGCATTTTTTTGTAGTAGTGTGTTCTGATACTTCAATGAATATTGGTGCCGGTGCGCATTTAGAGTCGGTCATTAGCAAACTCTTATTTAAACCTGATCAAGGCGAAAAAGGTATTTAAGTTAGCAGCAGCACCAGGATTTGTATCTCAAAGAGTGGGAGCTTTCGAGGGAGGTCCCTCCATTGATTAATCACTTTTGAGGCGAGACTATATGCATTGTGTAAATCCCAATGAGCTACGAATACCCTAAGAAGAGCTCGGGTCCTTTACTTATGACTGCCGAAATATTGCATCTGTATAATATTTTCTAAGTTGATGCTGTTATTCCTCCGCAAACACTTATTTTCAAATTTTGACTTGAAGCTTTTCATAAAAATAGAACTTAATAAGAATAGTTTATGGTGAATGTTTCAGATGTTGCCACTAGTTCTACCCTAAGATATAACTATGGTAACAAACGTGTCCATAACACTTTTGATATATACCAGCAGATTTGATGTTCTCATTTCATTAAAAGAAGAAAATCAGAAGACCTGCAAAATCTCACAAGAAACTATTCTTGTTGAGATAAAATAAACAATTTTGTCGCTTGACAATGGTGAGCAATACATAATTAAATGAATTTTTTAGTTCTATTTTTTCAATCAACAGTTTTGTAGACAAATTTATAATGTATCATTTGGCAAAAAGAAAAAGCTTTCACTTCGAAATAATAAGATTATGGTAGAAATATTGAGACAATTTTTTATTCTGTCGTATCCATTAAATCTTACTTTGCAATAATAACAACATTTGATGGACATTGTTGAACAATGGATTGAATAAATGTTTCTCGACATTGATCATTATTACGTTCATCTCGTGTTCGACCATGTACAGTTATTGCATGTACACCGGTTGTTGCAATTATACGTATAATTGATAATGTCGCTTCTATCTATGAACATATGATTTTTGCTTAAAATAAATATGATTTCATTTACCTAGAGTTGGTAAACAACGAATTTTACATGAAACAGGTATTGATAAATTGTTTACTAAAGTTTCGAGTATCTGAAAAGTTTATAAATTAATTTATTAGAAGAAAAAAATGATACAATATTTTATGCTTATACTTGTTTGACTTTATCTGGATGATCAAGTAATGCTGAACCCATTCCACCTTGAATAGAAAATTTTTTTGGACAACCCATATTTACATCAATACCGGCAATGTCATTTTCTATAAGTCGAGCAGCATTTAAAGCTCGTTGAGCATCTGCTGTACCCAATTGAACAATAAGACGATTTTTTTCTCGATTTTTATGTATTTGTAACATCGGTCGGTCACCACCTGGTACAATAAAATCAATGGTATTTAATAAATCTAAATTAGTACAAAACAAAAAATGAATTCATAATAAAAATAGTAATAATTAAATACCATTTTCAACTCGAACACATTGTATAAGACGATAATCAATTAATTCTTCAGAAAAAACAATATCAGCACCATATTCCAGTGCTAAAAGTCGGAATGGAAGACTGGATATTCTAACCATAGGACCACATAATATTCGATTCGAATAATCCATATCTAGATAAATGAAAGTTTTTAATCTTTTTTTTACAATTGACTTTTATTCGAAAAAAATTACAAAATATTAAATATGAAAATTGAAGATGACGACATATTAAGCAATTAATGGGTAATTCTTGGTTTGAAGACAGTAACCGATAGAATTATTAACGAAAGAGGGTGCTCTTTAACGGAAAAGAAATATCTACATTTTTTGAATAAAGCAGAAAAGATGTGTATTTAGAATAATTAATACTTAGAATCGTTTCATCAGTTGATTGTTAGGCATATTAGAAATATTTCAAAGCAGTGTTCAAGAATTATCAAATGTCAAACATCTCATTTTGTTGATTTCATGCGAAGGCAACTATACGTTTTTCGATGATTTTTTTACTATAGTACAGAATATATATAGACTTGTAGACATATACTTCCTCTTCGCCTAATGGTACAGGCGAATGAGATATGGCTAGTTCCGGCTGAAGAACTCGGGAAAATTATAGGAACTTAGAAGCAGAAATCTCGTGATTGGATTCAATGACCGGATGGAGCTGGAAACGACGTCCTTCTTGTGGATTCCCATCGAATATCAACAGATCCAGGGGTGTATGTTTTATCAGATTCTACTGTATACTATTGACGTATCAACGATATGCAGTAGAACCTGATAATACATACGCCGTTAGATTGAGAAAGTCTATCTCTTTGAGTCTACATATATTCCGTTGTGTAGTTAAAATTTTATAATTGTATTTTTTCTTGAAATATATCCAACACATTTCGAACGATGTTTCGACTCACATCAACACTACTTTACGAGATCAACAAAAACTTGACCATTCTTCTATAAGTACGAATGTGACTTGACAAATTGATTGAGAGACGTTGCAATCATATTACGAGTCACTACTGAATTGATTTAAAGTAAAAAAAACTAAGGCAAACAATTGTCAACGAAACACATCAACACTCAAGACTCTTCTACTTTCTTTGACAAATTATTGTAATTCGTTAATGAAGATTCATCGAATCGATTCACTCAACCAGAAGACACTGTTGTTTTTTCTTACTCATCTTGATATTATTTTCTGATCCTTATAATTGCTGTTTTCCTCTCATGTTTTTAATTTATTTTCTTTCCTTTTCATTTTTTTTTCTGTAGTATGTGCTAGAAGACTTTTACGAAATATAAGTGATTAGAACTCATCAAGTCAATCCATTGAAATAAAACTCTTTATAATAAAAATAATAATGAAAATTTCCTTTAACGAGCAAACTGTTTCTAATAGTTCATAACTTTTACATTGATCTTTTTCACATAATTAAAATCTAGTGAGACTGAGAAAAATCTAATAGGAAAAGGGTTGATAGGTGTTTTTTCCTTAGTTATGACCGTTTTAACAGGTTTATCACTTATAACAAGAGATTTACGGAAAACTCGAAGTGTAGAATTCAGATTTGAAATTTTCCTCACACATAGATATCATGACTTTTGTGGTGACCTAAATTTTTACAATCAAAACGAATGTTTCTCTCTCGAGAAGTTAGGTTTTCAAGAAAAGTCAATGTTTCCTGACTTGTGATACTATGAGAATATGTCTCGAAAAATCCAATATCTAGATCAAGAAACATTCATTTTGATTGTAATATTTTAGGTCATTGTGTAAGGGTCATGAGATCAATATGTGTGAGACGCTTCAGATCAAAATTTTGTACTGCGTGTTGTCGGTAAATATCTTATCAATAGCAATAAAACTAGTCAAACTGTCCTAACTTGGAAAGAAAAATCTATGGAAGTTGGTCTTCTTAGACTTATTTTAGTGTCACTGGGTCCTACAAAAGAGAAAACTATCAACACAAAAGCTCTGAATGACTTGGAATAATATTCTCGCAAGTGTCCCGGAAGAACGTATTACAAATAGGATGTATTTGTGCATCAATGATCACTATTAGAATTAATCGAAACAAGAAAAAAAAAGAAGTGCGCTTAAGAGACATATTCTGTCTACTGTTGGGAAATCAGTCATTCGAAGAAGACAATGATCATCCATCTAAAACTATGAGATGAAGAAAAAAATAATATATAAAAAGATGATAATATACATTTATTCTTTAAGGAAACCACATTTATATTTAATATAATAATAGTTAGTGATCAACATTCTATAAACCAGTTAAACAATTAGCTATTCACTAAATGGAAATACAATGTAATCATGTAATATATATTCATCGGTAAAACAAAATTACTATATTTCGACAAGCTGGAATAGTGTTTATATGAGAAGAATTTTTTTTAAACGACTTTTCTGTATGTCTTTCTTATAAGTTAAATATTTTGATCGATATATAGAATATCTTTAATGTTGTATGCAGGGGCGTAGCCAGGGGGTGTGCACAGGGTGCCCGGGCACACCCCTTGGTCAGGAAACATCTGGAAGGGGGTACGGGTGAAAAATCTTTCCGAGCAACAAAAATTTATTTTGCTGCTGGTGTGCACCCTCCATAATAAGTCGGGCACCTTCCTTAGAAAATTCCTGGCTACGCCACTGGTTGTATGTCGAGAAAATATGATTATTACAATATTTTAAAATAAGTCAGAGATATTCACCTTAGTTAATTGATAAAATGTTAGACATCTTATATGGAATTGTTCAAATAAAATCTTATTAATTTTGCTTGTTTACTTCTCTCTTCTTATATACTCTCAGTTTTTCCAATTGTAACTATTTCTTTAAGATAATAGTTATGTATACTTTGTATTGAATTTGATTTTTTAATTCAGTAAGATATCTAATAAAATATCGTTTGAATGTAACTGCTATGAAGTTAAGAATAGCAGAGAAAAAAGAAAGTATTATGTTAATCATCATAATCAATTGTAATTAGATATAAATATAGACGGCGATATCACAAGAGATAGATAGACTGAAGTCTACTCTATATTAAGTTATCATATGTTTAAGCATTTGTTTTTCATTCTATAAGATTGATAAATTGATTTAATTCATTGAAATTCTTCTACGAATATGAAAAATATTTTTCATACTCTTCAGCAGGGCATAGTAATATTTTCATAGTGATGAAGCAGATTTAGAAAATATGCTTGAGGAAATATTGAATTTTGTATTACTAAATGTTAAGTATGAGTGTTTTCTTTAGTAACATCCACATCCGCCTTTCTTCTCTTTCGTATTCTTAACTTTCGGATGAAAATCTTATAAAGATTGTTGAGCTTACCCTAGATTCAAAATACTTCACTGTGTACGGACATAAGTGAGAATAGTCTGCACTAGTAAAAGTGTAATCAGCATGAAGTTTAAAGTAATTCTCTTTCATAATCTATTAGTTCATAACTTCTGATCATTTTTGAATACTTAGTTTGATGTTAGTAGGAGTGGCTGTTTCGGTTTCAACTCTGATTGCAGTTCCAACTACATCAGTGTCAGTTTTTTTTTTATAGATATTCGTGTTCCTTCAAAGATTGAGAAGGAAACCATTGGCGAAACAGTCTTTTGATCAGATAATTTTCGGAAAATCTTTATTACAGGCGTATTTTAATATCGATAGGCGTGGTTAAACACACCTTCATCTTCAAATATTCTCTTCAGAAAAAAAAAATTATTGTCTTATATTTTCTTAACTATAACCTCTTAAGATTCTATAAATATAGCTCTGACGTCAAAAGCTCAAAATTGTAGATATAAATATTATATCAAATGAGTACTGAACAAAACAGATTTAAAATAAGTTCGTATTTCTATTTTTATATTGAAATAATTTCATGAGATTTTTCTTAGTGTTAAATGATCGTCCAAAAATTTCAATCCACTTGAGTAAACTAATGTTATCGATAATAAGCTTATATATATAGTTAATGAATCGAGATGTAGAAATTTTTTCATCTTACACTTTTACAGTCTTTTTTGTTTTAAATAGTCAGAAGTAATTGCACAGAAAATCTGATATATTTCTGAATAAAAACTTTGTCGCACTTTTCCAAGCGTATCTAATTGTCTGAAAAGTCGGTGCAATTCGTATTCTATATAAATCATATGATAACAAGTGCTGCATTAATTCAATATTTCTCATTGCATAAGCAATTTGCGTGATCGTTCACAACGTGTAGTTGCTAGTGAAGACGATTACATTGAATAAATGCAGTACTTGTTAGCGTATGTTTTCGAAGAATATGAGTTAGATGAACTTTTTGGACAATTAGAATATTAGATGTAAACAGAAAATAGCTTTGGCAGATAACAATGACCTATCAATACCTTTAACGTTGAGAACTCAGCCGGTTGTTGAGGAAATATTTAATTAGGGTCCATCACTTGATTACTAGATTTTGAGCTCATATTTTGGAAGTAACTAGAAGACATTACTATTCTATTACAATGTTAAATGAGTTCTTTTTTCATTGAGATATCAAATTTTCAAGAGAAAATACTGTTTTGTAATTTTAGTCTAAAATCATCCTTTTTTTGCGATAAATACGAGAAGGCCTTGTCTCATATAAACTTGGCATCTCAACGAAAACTCAATAAAAACAAGAACTTCTTGGACGTTGTGCTAGGGTAGTAGTCTCCTAGTTATTTGCAGAATATGTACTTAAAATGTTATAATCAGATGATAGTCTCTAGCTAGTTATTTCCTCGATATTATAGGTGTTTATAGGTCATTTTTCTTAGTGAAAGCTAATTATTTTTCGTTCATACCTAATTCGCTTGAAAAAGTACGACAAAATTTTTTTCTAGAAATGTAATAAGTTTTTCATGAATTCACACCTGACTTCTAACAAAACTTATAAAAGTGTAAAATGAAAGTATCTATTCAAAATGAATAAAATGACCAGAAAATTTATACTTGTCAAATAATCTTTTCAATAAGATAATAGAATTTTTCTTTTTTCACAAAAGTATACATTTTGATCAATTAACTATAGATTCATTTTCCTATAGATAGCATTAATTTACTAGGAGAAAGAAAGAGATGGACATTTTTTTTGATCATCTTTTAAAAATAAACTTTTTCTAAAGTATTTTATTTTAGAAAAAATATATGTGATTTAATTACATAAGAATTCACATGACCATTTCACCTCTATCGAAGATTAGAAAGTCCAAGTTTTGTTGTTCATATGACTGTAAAGAGAGATAAACATTATAATTTAATCTTAATTCTTCAAATATCATAATTAACGTCAAATATTTTGAAGATTAAATATGACGAGATATTCGTCACAAGATAAAAAGCACTCAATCTATTAGAAATAACATTTGATATTAAGCAGTCTCGCTTACAGTAACGTAAGTTCCAATTGTCTATTGATCGAACTAAAAGTCATCCGAGTATTGAAATTTATCTTTTTTTTATTACGATATTCAAACTTTTATGTTTTGAGTATTTTGTATGGAGTAGTTCAATTAGCAAACTATTTTATAATTTTCTTCGTGAGATTTTAATAGTAATTAGTACGCATTAATGATTCATTTGTAAGTTGAATTTGAATATTTAAAGTGTCTTATTGATGAGTTTTAATAAAAATATGCGTTTAAGTTTAATTTTATTCTAATTTATTTTTCAATTAATCGCGATATTATTCGTGAAATCTTTTTTTTTTTTTGCTTTGACAGAAATTTATGCTTTCTTGCACATTTAAATAAGAGGAAGTATTGAAACAAGTTGTTCATAACGGAAATGAATGTTCTTCTACAGGGAAAAGCAATCATTTGAGACATTCATAGTCACAGTAATTCACTCGAAACTAATTACATATCTGAAAAATCTTATATTAACTAGATTTAACTATACTGTGCATTTAATTAGAAAAATGCACTCATGTCAACAATGTTTTTTTGTCTTCATGTTAATTGAAATCTTATTCACGTAAATAATATATTCATATTCTACTGAGTCGTAATGTAGGATATTTAGATTAGTCAAATTGTCACTCAACATTCCTTGTTTTTCTTAATTAAAAAACAAGTGTCTGTTGATTTAATTACTAATGTAAATAATGTTTAATTTTTTATGTTGAATGATAAAATTAAATACTTTTCTTATATAAGTATTGTTTTGTTTTTAATAAAAAGAATTAGATCTATTTTTGCTTTGTTTTTTTTTTTATTACAATTCCATATTTAATTTAAAGACATTTTACTAGAATGAATATTTTTGAAGAAATTTTATTTTATAAAATTTCACTAAAAGACGTAATAAGAATATTAAATATATGAAAATTTATTTCAATAAGATCGAAAATGACGTAGATAATAAATATGATATAAGATTTAATGAAAATATCGAAAAGTCATTTTTTTACTAAATGACCTAATTTGAAAATGTCTTTTCTTTTAAATAAATAAAAAAAAAAATGATAGCATAGTATTCTGTCTATTGTAATTACTTTTAAAACTTAATTCTACATAACTAGATTCTTTGGCTTATAACTTAATTTTATTGATTCATATAAGCCAGATTTAAAAAATCTATTTTTATAACCTTTTTCGATTTTCATCATGATTAATAAGTACGATAACGTATAAAAAATACTGAAGAAATAGATCATCTTTTCATGATGCATTATAATAATCTTCTAATAACGACTGAGAGAAAAGCTTTTTATTAAAATTTTTTTTTCTTCTATATATTAGTATGGAAGTATTTTACAGAACTAAATTTTTGTTTGGAAAGATAGTTCATGATTTATTGTATAAGCTTCGTTTTACCAACAAGGTAAGTATCTCAAGTGATTAAACGATTTTGAGTTGAAAGTACGTGTATCATTTAGATCCTAATGGATTATGAATATTCTGAAAAGAGTTTGAGCGTATAGTTTATATTTTTGCCGATAGAAACATCAGGAAAACTGATTTTCGAATTTCATCGTCTAACTTTACTGGCAAACAAATCTTAGCAAGAATAGTTAATCATGAAAATATTAAACTATTTCAAGTATTCCTATTCTGAAATAAGAAAATCAAATTTATGAGTGCATAGGAATTATGTAAAAGACTCGCGTTTATAATGATTGTATCTTGGGATAGGAACAACGAAAATATATGAAGCTTTCAAAATAAATTATTCTCGTCGAGGCTTGTTTCTATACAAAGATTCAAGTCGAAAATTAAAAAATCAATTTTTCTTGTGTTTTTGAGTGAAACTATAACATTCATTAAAAAGAACATACCATAAAAATGTAATGCGCCGGTAACAACAAAGTAAGCGTCCGAGTTCTTTTCAAGGTATTTGTATATCATGAGGGCGTACAAAATGCACATGCTTCCAACTCAAACGTGATTAATCCGTTGAGAGACTTCTCTCATAAGTATTTTAATTTGACACATAGGTCTTATGTTCTGTACTAAGTAAGGTGATGGAAAGTTTAACAACGACGTACATTTTTTATAATATTAAGCACATAGCTCAAATTCAGATCACGATTTTAATAGTCAATGGAGTTTCCACGTCTGAGACAACTTTTTCTTAACAATTCTATTTGAAAGAGCATATAAAATGAGAGCTTGCCGCATTTTCTACGATCTGTTCTAAAACATTTAATAGTATCACAAAAACCTAACAAAAGGCGTTATTTAGAACATTTTTTGATAAATTTCAGTTTTTGTGATACTTTTACCTTTTAAAGAAAAGTTCGTAGTCAATGCAGCAATCCCTCATTTTGTGTTCTTTAAAATTGTATTGTTTAAAAATACTCTTCTCGCACTAGAAAACTTGATTGGCTATTAAAATTACTATTTAAATTTGAGCTAATACCGATGATAGAAAGATTTCTTAGAGTCTCGATAACAGGAAATCCTCCTAAAAAGTAAGCTTTTTTTTAAAAAACTTCCACTGTTCAAATTATAACCATTGTTCGAGATGAGAATAATTCATGATTTTTAACTTCAGAAAATATTTTTTATTCTTAAGTAAGTTAAATTTTATGTTTTTTCGACCCCAAAAAAAATTAGTAAAAATATATTTTGTAGAAAAAATTTTCCAATCGTTCGAATTTTGTTTTTCAGTATCAAAAATATTTAATTATGTATGATTAAAATACTTTATACTAAAAGAGCTCAATTTTGTTATCCGACACATTAACTTTATGGCTATTAGATTTTAAATACTTTTATTACTCTTCATATTGCTTTTCTATTATAAAAATGACGTTTTTATTATGTCTTTTCCAAGAAGCTTAAGAAATTTAATTAATCATCAAGAAAAAAGTACTAGTCTTTCTCTAGCATGATGAATTTATTTTTAATAGTCATTTTCTTTTGTTATCGATAGTCTAGCACCCTTTTTCTTTTTGATGTACTTGCTTTTTTTCCCGCCATCACATCTTAGTTTGCAAATCCTAAGAAGAAAAATACTAGAATATATCTATATTAGTGTTGAACATAATTTTTCTAACTAGTGTTTTTCTTCTTCTTGTTCGTATTAAAATTGGTAATTCTCTAAGGTGAGTTTGTTGTGCTTTCTTTAATTGCATTCAAAACAAGAAAAAAAAATAGCAATTTAGATATGCGTTGTACTTGTTTTCTTTTTATGTTTCAGATAATTGTAAAGCTATGGTCTCGAATGTAAAAATCGCATCTTTGTTATTAATGATTGTACTTATTGATCTTGGTCAAGCAGCATTTAGCAAAGTGCCACGTAAGTAAATCTTGTAAAACAGAATACAACAAAATGATTTGATGAACTTATTTCATATAGCACCACCAAGACGTCCAGATCATCTTCTTTCAAGAGAGGACTTGAAACGTTATTTACAAAAAGTATTGTCTTTTTTTCGTAGAATATCAATGTAACTGATTATTATATTTTATATAGGTTCATGAATATCATTCAATTCTTGGTCGATGGCGTCTTCGACGTGCACTTGATAAACATTTATCTTTACATACTTTCAATGATGATGTACTTAAAAATTTTGACAACAATCATGATCATATTAATACCAATATAAATTTGCTCAATAATTAAAATTCAAAAAAAAAAAAAACAATGCAAATAAATGATCACATAATCATCTAATTATAAGTACATAGAAGTACTCTAATATATTTCCAATGTTTAATAAATATTGTCTACTTGTAATTTCTTTTATTAGTAGTCAACTAATAGCATGGAGATTTAAATCTGAATGAATTATCAGTTTATTGATTTCTTCTTTAATAAAATAAAATACTATTCGAGGATTAAAATTTATTGATTATCTCATGATATATATCATCAATGAATTGTTGATCATATGTTCCTAATGACGTAACTTTTAAAGTCATTGAACAAATGTCGATTTTTTGTTTTATACAAAAGTTTCTAATCAAGTTCAATTACTTTTACAGGTGAACAGAACATTTCAATTAAAGTTTAGTGATGTATGATGAATGAAAAATAGAGTACGACATTTATTCAAAAGATTTGACGTTACATGCTCATTGACAATGACAAGTTTTCATTAATATATATACTGCAGTATAAGATTTTAAAGGATTAGATTTACAGTAGTTTTTAAGCATTTTGTTTTTGACATCATACAAGCACTTTTTATCTAAATTTATCTTCAGAATAAGAAAAAAACCGTCATTCAAATTATCATCTTATTTTATTGACATTATTTTTTGATGTTTATTATTTAAAGTATTAATCTATTTTATGAATCATATTCTGTTTCAATTAAATAAGAAAAGCTTGTTAGTGCAGCCGCTTTGGGATTGAAATCTGGAACTCATATATGTTCTCTAGCCCCATTGAACTATTACAAAATACGTAAAGTGATAAATTTCTTGTAGACTATAGCTGTTTTGTAGGATAATCAATGTCCAGAATAATGACCTCTCTAGTTTCTGCATTTTGAACAAACTTTTTTAATTTTCTTTCTAAGGGCATTCTATTTTTGTTTGCATTGTTGCTATTCGCTCATTATTTTTCATTTTTTTTTTAAATTTAACATTCTTATTATTTTACTCATTGAATTAATTGACAAATTAAGCTCTTTTACATATTCATGATATGTACAGCAGATCTTATACACTATCATATATATTAATCAATTTGCAAGTAGTGATATTCATTATGTTTCAAAATTATAAGTTGATCAATTTTGCAAAAAAAAAAAACTCTAGAAAATCTGACGCTTATAATTGTCAATTGCTAAAGTCTGTAATAGGTCTTTTCCGTTGCTAGGTGTCGGTAATGGGGAGGAGGAGAGCAGCGAAAACTTGACCTTAAAATTGACGCTAACAATTTTCCTCGAAAATATATGTTTTAAATGTCTATTTAAAACAAAGTCTTCATCAGAATATACTATGAATTCAATATCGATTTTAAAATATCATCTAGTTGATCGAATAATACTAGATCAGACTTGTCCATTCGTAGTTTTTTTTATTAGTATATCGTCAATTGATTCATATTTATTCATATCAAAGACATTAAAATTGATTTTATATTGTACATGAGTAGGATTTGCTTGTCAACATATAAAATTTCATCTGTGGGAAAACCATACTAGACGAGCAAGATCCTTATGTTCGAAATAAACAATCGACTAAGTTAGACAAGTAGTTGAGCTTATCTAGAATATTTACAAAAAGACAGAAAATATTTTATTTAATTAATGAAAATATTCAAGCAAATAACTAGGCTTATTTTTAATTACCACTGCAAGCCAATCCGTTTTTTTTTGCCAAAAAAAAAAAATTTCAATTAAAATTAATTTTAATTCGGTAATGACTTGAGATAATAACTCGTTTTTGGAAGATTATCTGATTTGTAATCAGAGTTGAATCTGAACATTGATTCCAATTTTCTAAATCGATTAAAATATCAATTTCGTTTAATTTTATTGCAGGTGTGCATGTACATGGAGATCAAAGTCACTCCTACAATCTTATGTCAATTTGATTCTTTTTTTTCATTTGCATTATTGTGAGCTAGATAACGTTTTATTTTAAATTAATATATTACAAGTGAAAGAGAAATAAAAATTAGCGGTAGTCATCAATGCTAATATTCAAGTTACTCAACAAAACATATTATAAATAGTTAGAAATAATAAGATAAATGACATGATCCAATCCAAACAAAGATATACACTTCATTTTCCCACATTTTTCATATTAAAATGAATTTTTCAGTATGATTCAGTACAAAACAAGGTATTGCGTCTCTTCAAAAGAATATGTAAAAGTGAATCGTAGATGTATGTCATCAACATTTAATCTACCCTATTGCAGCAATATACTTTGACTTATATCATTGATTGCATAATGATATACATAAATAGGAATTTACCATGACCTCATTACTCTAAGAGAATATCATTACAAATGTCTCTTTCAACTTTCTATCTCCGACTTACAGCAATTTATGAGATTATACTAAATTCATCAGTCGCTTAAATTTATTTTCCAATTAAAAAGGTGCTCAATAAAAATAGAATACTTTCTTTCTTTGAAAACAGCATAATTAAAGTTTATCACAACATATCGTATAAAAACAACGTAAATACAATTAACTTTTATTAATCTTGATGAACTACTGCAACATTTATTGTTCATGATTAAAATCATGAATTAACAATCGAATTAGGACATTGAAATCACGAAATTTCACATTCAAAGCACTGCACTCGTAATGAATGCATATGGAAATTCAAATAGCTTAGTTTTTCTTTTTTTTTATAAAAAATATAATATTGAAAGTTCAGTTGTCGATCGCTAATAATTAAATAGAGTGACTTAGAGTGACTTACAATGCAAAGTACTTCAATGATCATCAAAAACTCTGATGTTATCGACTAATCTAATCGATATTTCAAAATTTTTTGAAAGTGGTCGACAGTCTTAACACATTCAACACGATGGGTCCCACCGGTGGGACTCACTGTACTGTATAGTAGTCAGTCGGCCATCGAAACAAAAAGGTTCCCAAAAAATTTCTTCGTCTGTCAGAGTTTGTAGAGCTCTCTTTGTCGATCATTTTTATGAAAAGATTTTTTAAAATTTGATAAATAAATAACGGTGCTAGAGTGGAAATACTGAAAAACTGAGACAGCTCTGTCTGCTAGAGCTATGAGTTTTTTCAGTATTTCCAACCGAGCACCGTCATATATTTATCAAATTTAAAAATCTTTTTTATTAAAATGATCGACAAAGAGAGCTCTACAAAGTCTAATAGACGAAACATTTCCTGAGGTGTATTTGTTTTTCGTGGTCGACTATCCATGAAAATACTCAATTATATGTCTGAAAGTTTTGGAACTTTTGGTAATTCTTTAGCTCATAGTCATTCTATGAATTGCTAGTTATACTCCTAAATTTCGTTTTCGATGAGATTTCGTTTGACTTAAAATTCAATGTTGATGTCATTTGTATTTGGAGGTGTACCCTCTGGAAAAATATTACTTGCCACCCCATAGAATCAAATCGTGCTGAATGTGTTAATCATATCTAATGATGACGCAACATATAAATTAAATGACTACTTTAGTAGATACATAATTAAAATAGTAATCATGCAGATAGATCGAGAAATAAATGAGTTATTATGTTGCCTAATAGATTGTCTATTTTTAGATTAGTAAACAATGTTTCAAATAGATAATGAGCAAGATATGAACACCAGTAGTCATTTATAAAAAGTCACGTATACAATGATCATTTTGCATTGAATTACTTTTACTTAATGCCTGTGTCAAGGATATTCAGTGGAAAAAAAATGCATTGAATATTGTCCTCAAAAATATTTTAATACATATAAATCACATAATCTATTTTCTTGCATAGACATTAGCAACTTTAACTTTCGTTCAAGCTTCCAGTAAATGCATAATTTTATAATCAGATCATTTAATATAATCAAACATTTACATAAGAGATAACTACTACAACATATGACAAAAAAAAAAGTATTATCGTCGAGGATTAAAAAATACTATTCAATGAAAATTTCATAATTAGCTAATAAAGCTATCTTGTATTATTAATGAGCAGCAGCATTTCCGTTCAATCAAAATGGCAGTTCTATTCAGCATCTTTAAATCTTTACTTTATAGCACCAGGTATCATATAATACGACAAATTGATTTATAACGAATTGACTGAAGCGGAGAACTATTCCAGATGAGCAAAAAAAAAGCTTTTGATGTGGAATGTTTTTCGTTAGATAAAATATAGAGAGATTCGATAATGTCAAGAATGAGTCATCTTCTTGAGTTTTCCTTTTCGACTTTCTAAATTTTTCCGTTTATATCAAGATTAGAAATGTGCGGAGGCAAACTTTAAAGATTTCATAAAACTCAACTGAGATCAACTGGAGTCAAGACTAAATATTATAGTTACATGGTTGTTTTTTTTCCAGAGAATTGTACTATACATCGTATCTATAAAAACAAACTCAAGAGAGAAGATTAAAAAAAAGTAGCATTTGTGCGTGAAATTATTAAAATAAAACATTTTTACATTTTTTATAAATAAATTTTGAAATAATATCTTTTCAGCCTAGACAAAAACCCGAAACATGCTTCGAAAAAACGTAGAACCACCGAGACAAAAATAAAATCTAATGCACTGAGGCTAAAAAAACACTGAGTTGAACATATTTCGCATCAAAATTTATCATAAAAATGTCACGTATTGTAATTGTGATCTTGAGTTTTTCCCACACAAAAAAAAACGCATAAGAGAACTTCTCCAAGTTTCAAAGCACTTCTCGATCGAGATGACGTTCATTTAATGAGCAATAGAAACCGTCTAGAATGATTAAGTTTTTCGAATCATCCTTCCCGAAATATCGAAGTTTTATTGGATTTTTCAATCTTCTCAGGCTACGTGAAGTATCAACTTTTCACTTCAAACTTTACACGAACGAAGATCTTAATGAGATTAGTTGATTGTACAACTAGCATTTCCTTTCTAGATATGTAAATATATGAATAAAATTTGCTTTTACATATGAGAGAATATTTAATATTTCAGAATGGAAGATACTAGAAATCTTTCAACTTGCTCAATAAACTAACCTCATTGAGAACTTTATTCGTGCAAAGTTTGAAGTCAAAAATCGTTTTTTTCATGTGACCTGAGAGAATTGAGAAACCCAATAGAATTTCGATATTTCAAGAAGAAAAACCAAAGTATTCTAGACTTCTCTATTACTCATCATATGAACTTCGTCTCGGTCGAAAAGCGATTCGACACCTGAAGAGATTTCCTAGTCACTGTTACTATGAAGTGTTGAAGGTCTTGTTCAAAATGGATGTTTTCATCGGGAGATATAAGATGTTGAAAAAAGTTTTGTTTTCGAAGATTTGTGGAAAAATTCGATTTGTAAAGAATCTTTTATCTAGTGATGGAAAGACTTATTTCGGCTGAAACTTTGGACACATTGTAGTAATATTGAGATTGGTTTCAAGATAAATTTTTAGACCGAAACTTCAATATGTCGCTTTTTATTTATATACTTTAATGTACGTCAAAAAACTATTAAATTAGGTATCAAGAAAGATCTGAAAAGTAGGACATGGTCTAGTATAGATATGACAACTCCCTCATCAGTTCTTTTAGCACTATATCTTGTCAAAAAAATCAATATTTTATTTTCATATATGTTTATCGGAACCATATAGAAAACGAAAATATAAATCGAATAAAAATTAGATTTTTTCGTAAAGTATAGTTAGATGAATCAATCAATTAATTCAGACATTAATTGATTTTAATATGATTTTATTGTAGAATAATCGATTGTATAGTTTTGATTATGATCATGAGATTTTGAAATTTTCAATGATATTAAACCAGTAAAACTTTTCACTTAGAAGATATGTACATTTATCAAACTGATAATTTCTAATGTTTCATTTTGCATACATAAGACAAGAGTTATAAAACGATGATTGATTACGTGTCAATGAATCTCATTATTTACAAGCTTCTACATCAAGTACATACATTTGATAATTTCGCTGTCGAGAAACTCGTCATTGAGATTCATATTTTTATAAACTTATTGTTAGATTAGCTAGTTTGAATAAATAGTGTAACTATCATAACTAGGACTAGAATTGCGATCATTATATTCCAACATGCTATGAGCAATTGAGCTCGATAATTACTTTCATTTTCTGTGAAACATAAGATCTATTCTTTTTTTTATAGCTTCCAATATTAAAATTGTTACATCGAAAATTTCATTTAAATATTGTTATTCGTCAATTACTATATAGTATAGAACATTTCTTGCTCATGGTAACACATTGCTAATAGATAAAAACAAAAAAGTTATTGTGTCATTGCTATAAGCATATTTAATTCAAGAATCTCTTCCAGAAAAGACTATCCAAATAATGGTTAAAATAAATATTAATCCAAGGTCTAGCTGTAAACCATTCTTTCATCAATCTTTCATTGATGACATAATTGGAAGAATCAGATAATGGCATATTCATGGACAACTGAAAATACAAAGTCACATCCTGATGTTTATTCCATCTGTATAATGGATATCAGTTTTATATAAATCTTCTGAACCATTGTCATTATAAATATACTGCGCATACAGTTAGTAGCAATCTAGAATGAATAATCATCCAATCCTTACAAAGTATATAGATATTCAACTCATACACTTTCTGTAGAATGTGTATCACGTATATCAACTTGAATTATCTAAGAAGTCAGTGTATTATTTTAAAATGTTTATCTATATATTCTTGTTACTCATAACATAACGTCTTTATCGTAAATAGAAACTATACTTATAATTATAAAATTTTATCATATTTTCGATAAGGTTGATATATATATATATATTCAAGTTGAATAGAAAATTTTTCATTATCATATTTTGTGATTAGTATGACGAATAAAACTAAACGACAAATACCACTCGACATTAATAATCAAATATTTTTTTTTCCTTCGAAAATTATATATTAAATTTGAAGAATACATAATTCTATTTGAAATCCAAAAGAGACCTGGATGTAATCATCAATTGTAAATAGATTATTATTATTTGTCCTTTTTATCTCAAATGAATATAAATTATTTTAGCATATGAAAAATAACAAAATTTCTATACGAATCTCAAAACATCATAATATTCATTAATAATATCAAGATTTTCATTATAAATGTAAAATTCTTATGAAACAATCAAAACAAGTGGCAATGTCACTTTTGTGTTCATTTAAGTCTACATGCAATAATCAAGAGACTTGATAAAAATTTTTTTTTTTTCGAGTTTTATTCATTAGTCTTGATAAAGAAGACTATTCATTCATCGATCATTTTCTTTTCTTTACTTTTTTACTAGGCTTAATTAATCTAAATTTAGCTTCAATTAAATGAATAATTAATGTAATGAAGATCAATTTGTTTTTATTTTATTTTTCTCGAGATGTTTCTCACTTTAGTTCTTCAGACATTAACTATTCACAAGCACAATCATCACACTAATGAGCAATATAGGGCGGCGTCATTATTACCGTTTTACGTCTCCCACGAGATATGGTCATGATGATAATAATGATGATTATTTCTCTCAAATATTGAGCACAGATCCGTCAAAGAATGAAAAACTTATGTAAAATTGCATAGACAGAATGCGATGAGTCTCTTGAGAAGGAAAAAAATAATGAATGAACAAGCAAAAAGAAAAAGAATTCGAGCCGTGAACACGCCTGGAAAGAATGTTAAAAAAAAAGATTACATCATCTTCAAAATCGATAGCACTTAAGAGATAGAGAAAAAAAAATGCATTGTACGATGCTCGCGCATGTTCGCACTTATTTTCTAATTGAACATACACAACTGACAAAAGAGAAAAGATTGACATCTACAACAATTGTGATATCCTATCTTTAACAACAACATCATCAGCCTACAATGAATACATGTTGATTTGTCAATATTAAGGTAACAGCAGTATTTATATCTAGCTAGTGAATAAATCAGTGAGATATTTCTTATGAATATATATATGTATAGAGAAAGAGAGAGAAAAGAGAATCTTGATTGAGTCAATTCATGATGAAAACAGAGATTATAATTGAATGGAAATCGGTCCCGATTAATTGAACTTTTTCAACTGTGTCGCCTGGCGGCAATAGCAAGTAAAGAAATAAATTAATCTGATTTTTATGTCTATTTCGGAAGACAAGCAATAGTAGTCAGTCGACGGAAGTCGTTGATTTCTTCTTTTTTTTCTTCTTCTTCTTCATTAGGTCACGTCAAAATGATGATATCGAAACATGTTATTGTTTCTTGTCAGAAGAATAAAATAGACATTGTAATCGTGACTAAACTTTTAAAGAGTTATATGAAAAGAGAAGAAGAAAAAACAACAAACTCCTTTTATTTTGACTATTTCATTATAAATATGTATATCCAATATGCATATATAGAAGTAATCTTCTTGTTAAGACGAAGATATTACATCATCAAAAAATAATCACTTCGAATGTTGAGCATAGAATATCAATAATAGAGTTGTCATCTTCTCTTACATATACAATCATATTGATTGAATATCGACAACAGGCTTAGTTTAAGCAGAAATTGATGTCCAATAGACGATATAGAACGAACAAGATTGAGATTGTTTTAAGTAAAAATTAAAAGAAAAAAGAAAAAACGTATGTTTTCATATTAAAACGATATTAGATTCTTTTGTTGTATTGTCAAATCAATATTTCATTGACACACACAACTATCATAAACCGATGAAAGCATACGCGGGTATGCTTTTCTCTCTCTCTGTTTCTCTCTTACTAATTCGATTAGTCGCCTCAACCCGAGCATCTGTATGTGAATATAAGAAGTAAGAATGAATCTTGTTAGTAAAAAGAAGAAGAAGAAGAAGAACAATGTTTGCAACATCTCCGAGAATAAAATTGTCATACATATATTTATTTCGAGCTCGAATATATATTTAAAGTATTTCATTCGTATATATACATCAAAGAGAACGAAAGAGAAAGAACATATTTCTAATTGAATCGTCGTCATCATCCTATCGCATGTCAAGTATTACTACTGTATAGAAAATATGAAGATGTTCTTCCTTACTCATTCATACACCTTTTATTCCTTCCGGTCGAACAATATGATTGTATAGTCAATAGAAAGAAGCAAAAGAATAAACTAAACCTAAGGTAGTTACTTATTGATTATTACTCACTCGAGACGATGATTTACAATCCCTAAAGCAATAAGGTATCACTATACTTAATATTTAATAGCAAAGATATATTATAGATTAATAATTAATTTTTTTGTCAACGTTTGTTAGTGACACTAGAAGGCGACGACAGCATGTGTCAATTGACCTCCTTTTTTCTTTTTTTTTCGCTAGAGGCAAGTATATATAATGAATACCGAGAATAAGCGGCTGACAGTTGAGGTAAGTTAAAAGTTGAGAAAAAAAAAAAACGAATGACGACGTTACATTTTCATAACAAGATAGAAATATTGTCTTTGACATAAGGAATTAGTTTAAAAATGACAGCAATTAATAATAAGAGATCATTAAAAGAAGAAAAAAATTTTTTTTTTTGCTGTTGTAAGAAAAAAATAGATGAAATCAAATAGACATGAGGATAAAAATAATGAAATGCAAACACATCATCGAATTTTTTCTTGTCTTTATTTGCCATTTGATTGATAACATCCGTACGACATACATACGAACATCTGTCAATGCTAACTTCCAAAGTATTTGTTTATTTATTTATTTCTTTTCTGTCTATCAAATCGAGAGAACAGGTGATGGCATACATCATCGTTTGCATAATAAGTAGAGATAGTTAATGTTTTTCAACAAATGAATAATAAGTACTACCGTACTATTTCAATTATTATCATTCTAACGTAAACTTTTGAATGAATTAATATAAAACACTTTACATATGGTGTTATGCAGAAGAAAAATGAGACAATCGAATATGTATATATACTGTACAGAGATGTACTTTGTAAGGGAGTAAGCAGGCCTCAAGCCAATTTGCTTGAGTGACGATGAACTAGGCGATGGTGTCGAGTGCAATTACACGAAAAAAAGATACGAGAGACGATGCTTGTATTGGCGACTTCTTGTTTTATGATGAGAGAAAGAGAAAGAAAAAAAATTGATTAAAAGTGTGCGAGTATTTATAGGTCATATTGAAACAAATAAATGTGTCTATATACAATAATAACATTATTGATCGTTTGATATACTATTTCAATTAAGGTAAAGATTTTTGTCTAAATAATATATACATGTATATATATTTCTTCTTTTTGTATTTTTTATTTTGAAAATTTTATTTAAAAATGAAGAATGACTATTTTTCTGATTAATAATAAAATCGATGATGATTACATCAGTACTAGTGTAAAAAAAAAGCATGTATACGAAAGTATGATAATATTATTCTTTAGTTGCGATGACCATCTCGACAATGAAACTAAGAGACAGGCAACAGACATTTAATGCCAACGGGCATTTTATCAATCGTTTTAATGGTCATGACATAGTTGTTGACTTCAATAGTTTCTATCTCAAATTGCTTGTCACAATGTTAAACAAGATATTTCCTTAAGTGATCATATAGATTTATATACGAAACAATAGTATGTGTAACATGATCATTAGTAAGATAGACAAATGCGCCTGTTTTGACCATTTCCGGATAGACAGTCTAATTGACATTACTATTCGAATAGTGAACTTTGTTTTTTTTTTCTTTTTTGTATTCTTTCTTTTCTAGAATATTGAGATAATGGCATGATTGTGGCTTGTTTTATTTCTATCATCATGCCATGCCTTCATTCATTTTTATTCTATATATATTTGTTTTATTGATAATGTTTTCTTGTTGTTATTGCCAACAACAAGATAATCATTTTATTATACGTACTATTGAAAAATTACCTGTTCATACAGAAGTTATTAATCTTCGACGTTTATTATTATCATCAAATAACATATCTGATAGTATTAATGCAGATTTTAGTTTGGCTAAACGTGATGAATTTCCTTATATGTTTTTTATTATAAATCATTCATCACGTGGTATATTAACAATACGTAAAGAAATAAATCGTGATGAATTATGTCGTTTACGTCGTTGTCGTTGTGATACATGGTGTGATTTAGAACTTGAAATATTTGTTAATAATGCACAATTTAATATTGAATTACTAACTATACGTATACTTGATAAAAATGATCATAGTCCACAATTTTCAAGTTTAAATAATCAACTTAATTTAACTATTGTTGAAAGTGCACAAATTGGAGCAATGATTAAACTTGAACCAGCTATTGATTATGATCAAGGACAAAGTGGAATAATTGGTATGAAAAATTTTATATTTGATTTTACTAGAAAACTTTCATTTATCATATTAGATTATTCGTTTGACTAATATGCTATTCATATATATATCAGAGATTTTTTGTTTGAGTATCCATGTACAAATACAAGTGTTTAATGTTGTTTAAACGAAAATAATAGTAAAATGAAAACTATGATTGTTTGTTTAGCAATGAAGTTCTTGTACTTTAAATTTCAATATGAAATATAAGAAACAGAAAGATAAATAAAAGCACAGGATTTATTTGAAAATAAAAACATGAACGAGATTCTGGATAAACATATTGTTCACATCTTTTCAGACTCACTTTAATATGCACAATGTTATTGAACGATTAGAAAAAAAAAATCGTACAACTATATCGAATAATCAAGCAATAAGTTAGAATGCATAAAAGACAAATCTTATTAACTTTTTGTTTCTAATGATTGATATTTTGTATTTATAGGTTATTCACTTGTATCATCAGCACATCTTCCATTTTCTCTTCGATATGATTTAATACGTAATGATTTATGTCTTGTTGTTGAAGAAAATCTTGATCGTGAATTAATATCATCATATATATTTGATATAATTGCATATGATGGTGATAATCAAACAGGTAGATTACATATATATTTAAATATTGATGATATTAATGATTCTCCACCAAAATTTAATCAATCAACATATACAATAAATAATATTAGTGAAAATATTCCTATTGGTTCAATTATAATTCGAGTACATGCTACAGATGATGATGAAGGTATTAATGGAGAAATAACATATCATTTAATTAATCAAAATAATTGTTTTGAAATTGATTCAAAAACTGGTGATGTACGTGTTCGATGTTTATTAGATTATGAAATGAAAACAATACATCGATTAGAAATTGAAGCTAGAGATAAAGGTGAAGGATTAAAAACAGATTTTTGCACGTAAGTTTTATATAAGATTGATAAACTTTATTTTTATTTTTCTAATTTTTACTATTAGATTAATAATTTATTTAATCGATGAAAATGATAATTATCCAATTATTGATTTTTATCCAAATGATATTCCGATTGATGCGAATACATTAAAATTATTTTTAAATGAATCATTACCAATCAATTCATTAATATTATCTTTATCAATAATTGATCCTGATTCAGGCGATAATGGACGTGTTACATGGAGTATTGATGGATCATCATTAATTCCATTTCATTTAATTCGTTTAACAGAAAATACAGGTGAATTACGTACAAATCAATTACTTGATCGTGAATATATATCGGAATATTTTTTTGCAATTGAAGCAAATGATTATGGAAAACCAAAATCAAAAACAACTCGTTTAAATATACATATTGATGTTTTAGATGATAATGATAATAAACCAAAATTTCAACAAGAAAATATTCATACAACTATAAGTGAACATGTAAAAATAGATAATCAACATGGTTATGAAGTATATCATATTAAAGCTGATGATTTTGATCAAGATCAAAATGGAGAAATTGTTTATTCAATTTTAAATGAAAATAATAATCTTTTTCAAATTGATTCACAAACAGGAATTATTCGATCTATGGTTGAATTTGATCGAAAACAACAAGATACTTATGTATTACATGTTCAAGCAAAAGATAGAGGTAAAGATTATTTTGCACATAGTTTGTTATTGATTACTACACGAGTTGTAAATCGATTGATTTAAGAAGATTCATTTTCACGATTTCTGAAGAACGACTCATTACAAAATATTTGAAAATTTCAGGATAGATAGCTTTCAATGAGTAAATTAAAAGTTGTCATAGACTCTGAATTACTCCCTTCTAGGAAATATCTGGATTGCAAAAATAAAGAATGAGATTTATATGGCATTTGATAGAACGGTTCAACAAGGGAAGAAGAACAAAACGAAGGACCATATCATATCTTGAGCAAATGGTACCTATCTAACGATGATTACTTCATATGTAAAATAAGTAGATTATCAAAAGAAGATTACAATATATAGAAGACAATATACAATGTCATTAGAGGAGAATGAAATAATAATAGACTCATCGAAGATTGCCTCAATAACATACTTTATTGTCAAAGCATTGACATAATTTGATTCTATGAGGCTGCGAATAGTAATGTCTCAGGAATATAGCTCAAACACAAAGAAAAATAAGTGTGAATAATTACATCTCACTATAGTTAGTACTAAGATGTTGATAATGTAAAAAATGAGTGAATTTTTTCTCGTTCATTGATATATAGTTTTTAGTTCGATTTGATCACTGTTTGCCTAAAAAGAACTGTAATTGAAAATGTAGCTTTAGTAACGATGAACTCGGGGTTTTTTTTTTATAGAAATTTTTGAATTTTGATTACGTCATTTTTTTCAAACTTTATGAAAACATTTTATTCTAATTCAGCATTAAAGACTGAGTAGAAAAATATTATTTGATTAGAGTTAGAGCTAATGAGGTGAAAAAATCCTGTCAAATATAAATAGCTCCAATATGCATCGTAGAACTTCTTGTTTGTGATTATTCGTGTAAATCTATTTAGCTTTTTGTAATAAGAGATAGAAGCAAATATCTTATTTCATTATAATCATCAGATCGTAAACTACAAAAATATCTATTTAGATTTTCTTGATTATATTTTATTAATTTTTCCCATTTGGTGATAAAATTAGACAATAAAATAAAAAATGTATTGATATTTAACGGTTTTTATTACCATGGTTCAATTATAAACTAAAATAGATAGTTCTTTTCAGAATAAGTGTTAAAAAGTGCATCAAATCATATATGTTATGAAAATATTTTATCTCTTCGAAAAATAGATCCGAAGGGACTACAAATGTGTTCTCTATTGAACACAATTTTTTACTAAAACATAGCATTTTTTTAAATACTTATTCTGAATATGTTATCTATCTTAGTTTCTGATTGAACCATAGTAATACAAAACTGTTATTTATGTGTATATTGTTTATCGTTTTGTCTAATGTTACTACCAAATGGGAGGAAAATTTAATTTTCTTAATAAGAGAATATAATCTAAAAAGCTAAATAGACACTTACTTCTATCTCTCGTTACAAAAGACCAGATAGATTTACATAGATATCCACAAATATGTGCTTTCAGGCATTTTCGAGCTATTTATGTTTAGCAGGATTTTTTTAACCTTATCAAATATCATTTTTCTACTCAGTCTTACGAGGGAACATTCCCAAGTGATACGCACCATTTGGGTTCATATTGTGCTCATAAGTAGGACCCAATAAGACTAGAAAAAGCCTAAAAGAGTTCGTACCATTAGGCCTTTCTTTCAAAGNTCGGTTACATTGATTTACGATCGTTTACGTCCTTGTAAACTGTCGTCTTCGTCAAAATACGGCCGTGTTACGGCAAAGATTTTGATGTAAACGATTGTCGTTTTTCGCCGTACACGACACGGTCTCACACGACCGTAATACGGCGCATACCAAACGGGTTATTTACGGCCCGTATACGGTCGTAATTTCGACGGATACGGCCGTTCACGTCGTCGTAAACGACTGTGTAGGGCCGTTTACTGGCACAGTAATGTTCGACCTGGGAGAATATGAAAAGAAAAAATACGTCCGAAATGAAATTACTTGAATTATATAAGAGATATTTCTAGTAACTTTCCTCGGAGATTTTGGAAACATCCTATACTTCAATCGATATTTTCATCTGATATGAATCTAAATGATCAGTTACAAAAACGTATGTAGTATAAATGAGGGTGGGTGTGGGTGTTGGTGTGTGATGGTGTGCGTGGGTGTCGGTGTGAGCATGAGTAGTTGTTTGTAACTAGCACCCGCGCCCCACACCCACTCACACCCGTCGTGCTCAGCTTCAGTTTTATAAACAGTAACTTGTTTCACTATGTGCATGATATAAGCCATATTGCACGTTTGTTCGCACTACTGCTGGCATACCGATGATTTATCGATGGTAGCGCTAATGGCCTTCAGTTCCAGCTATAAACGACTACAAACAATATTTTCTTCTTTAATTCGAATTATTTATGAGAAAGAATCTAAATCAACAGAGAAAAACAGTTTCAGAATACACTTTGCTAATAAAAAGTTTTGCAGCGTCGTCTATAATAAAAATTGATCTTATAACCGAGGCCGATCCCGGCTCTGCAGCTAGTACAGGCAGCTTAGATGCGCCAACACTATGAAAACACATCGAAAACGACACAATTCTGCAAATTTTAATTGACTTCAAAAATATTCACACATTGTGATACAACACTTTACAAAGAAATCATCGGTATAACGCACATTATTCGAATTCGTATACTAACCGTAGTTATCACGTGGGAGTCAATAAAATCTCACTCTACATAATGGGCTACAACACTTGACTTTGTTACCACTCTAATAGGCTGTTCTCACATTTTCTGTATTCGTGTTGCAAACACCAGATTAACTGTAACAGTGAATCGCGCTAATCAAAGAAATCTACAGTTAACCACTTACAGTCACTCCTAAGTTTCACAGGGAAAAAGAAAAATTCTGCTTCAACTGCGAAAAGTACCATTTTCGGCAATCTTCAGGTTCAACACACTCCCACAATTCTCACATATTGCTGTGCCTACCCATGTATATGTAGGGTGTGTATAATCTGAAGAAGAATCCCATTTTCTCGTTTTTCATGGATACAAAATATTTGATATCATATGTCAATAGATAGATTATATTTGTACTCAATGCAGCATCGAAATGAACAGAAAAACGAAAACGAAAAAAGACGTCACTGCAAAAAAAAATATTTTTAGATATCTATCATTATTCATATACTGCTCCATGATGTCAGAGGCAATAAAAAGTTGTTGTTAGCCAAGATGACATTTATTTCCAAAGTATCTAACATTCTGAATGGACAGTAATTAGTTACAGAAGACCTAATTTGTCAGTTGTGACCAATAAAATGTCGAGAAGAAACTCTAAACTAAATGTAGGTTACGAGACAGTTTTATATTGTGCTTATATTTCAGGGCGACTTAGCGTATCGACATCATCTGATGCATGTTAAACTGTAAAAATTTGAAAATTCAAAAACTTTTTGAAAAAATCACAATTCCTTTGAATCTGGTGTCAAGTAGAAGTGGCCGACTTTATTCGAAAAACTTGTGTTAACCAGCAAATATCGATAGTTTACTGTGGTACACGGAGCCGGTAGCCGTACCGATAAAACCACAATAAACCATCGACTTTCATCACATGCAAACAGTTCGCATAATGTTTCGATCAATCATTTTCAACTAATGCTTCTACTCCACCAACATGATTAAATATGGTTTTATTAGCCCTATGTTTTGATCTCTATTTTTTTGGCAAGATCTTTCATTTTCCCTTATTTCATAATTTTGTTACATAATTTCTTCATCTGACACGTCACTTTCATAAAGCATATTATGTCATGTCCACCTGTTTTCTACTTATTTACTTTGAGTTGAAGTTGGAGAAAAGAATAGAAGCAAAGACTGCCTACATGCGTGTCGCACATGGTGTCTTCATCACATGGAAAAAGAAAAAAGAAAAGAAGAAAAAAGAGTGAATCACACCATAACGCCTTTCAGTCCTTGTACTTACGCATTGATTTCATTGATTGTGAGCATATTTTATTTACTAATCATTCAATTCATTTTCTGATTATATAGTCAATAAACTTATTGATAATCTCAACTATTTCACTGACTAAAAATTTATTACTGTATCAATACATGATATTATATTTATTTTTATAAATAATCACCATCTACATCTTTACCTTATGCAGTAAACAAATTTTTTTATTCGTCAAAATCTTTTTACTATCAAAGGAAACTTCCAATGCATTTAAAACATGAGTACAATAATTTTATTTATTTTTCTTCTTTGTTTTTTCTGTGTGTAACGTCTTTGATTACATGGCTTTTTCCTTTCTATTTTTTTAAAAGGGTATTTATTATTGACTTCCGTGAATGTTATTGTCACTGAAATTTATTTAGACTTTACTTATAAACAATGTCGATTCGATCAGACCCATTCGTTATCACAACATCCACTAAACAAGAAAAGAAAAGGACAATATGTGAAGCTTGTCTAAGTGAATTAGAACCTGATCATTCTGGTATACAATGTGTACAAGGACATCATTTTTGTCCTGCATGCTCTATTAATATTGTTCGTTTATTTTTTTCTGAACCACAAAATTATATACCTTTACGTTGTGTACAATGTCATATTGAATTAAATCCTAGTGTATTTGAACGACAATTAACACCTGAACAATTTGATTTTTATGATCAGCATATGCTTATATTTGCTTGGTCAAAAGGTTTTCTTTTGGAAGATGAACGTTTAGATCATTGTCCATTTTGTACTTTTGCTGCTATACGTAATGCAAATGCTGCACATATTTTTTATTGTCAACATCCAGAATGTCTCAAAGTATCATGTTTAATATGTCGAAAAGCTTGTCCACAATTTATAAGTGACTATGGTACTGATGATGAATTAGCTGAAATGGAAAAACATTTTAAATGTGCTGAATTAGCTAATGATAAACGGATAGTTGATGAATGTTTAGAATCAGGTCAAAAAGTTGCTTGTCCAAATTGTGGTTTAGCTGGAATGAAAGATGATGCTTGTACACATATGACTTGTCCAACATGTTCGCAACTATGGTGTTATTTTTGTGGAAAAAAAGTTGAAGATTGTGATAGAGAACAAGATGGAACCAATGGTATATTTGATCATAATCATAATTGGGATCGTAATCCTGATCGATGTCCAATGTATTTAACTCAAGTATGTGATATTGATGATCGATGGCCTGACGATGAAGAACAATGTTTAGTTATGTTTCATCGTCATCGTTCATTATTATTATTGCGTGAAGTATATCAAAGACTTGGTAAAGAACGTATTGATGAACTTGATCATCATTTTAATATAATTAGTACATGTGGTTTTACATTGGAAGAAATTCTTAATGAAGATCTTACATTAATTGAATATCCAGATGATATTGAAACTAGGCGTGATGATTAAACTTTATATTGTTTTTTTTTGTGTAAAATAGTTTTGTTTTTCTATTAAAGTATTTAAAAATATTTTATATCATAATGAATGACAAAAAATACTTTTGATTGCCGACATTTTTTGAGTTGTGATTATTCATTATTTCTTTTCATGGATCCACGGTCAAGTCCTCCCCAACTGATATTTAGGATTGACTATTTCACTTAAATTGTTTTCGAATGATGTGCATATCGATATTGGTTGGTTTTCATTTCGGCTTTGATTAATCTTATAATCAAGTCTAGTGAGAATACTTGTATCTTTGAGATGACTATCTGTAATTCAAGTATGCAAGTACTTCTCTACTGCAAGCATCGATCTAACTGTTATTTCCACTCCTCGTACCGTCACTTGGTCTTTATGGTTCGTTGTACCACTACAGAAGGAAACCAAAATGCTCTGAACTAATTGGGCTTTTAATACGTCGCACAAATATGCTGCATACCCTCAAGTAATCTCTGCTACTCATTTTGCTTATCTCAATTAGTTGACAAATAAGGGTCTAATTTGGAAAGGACTGAATTCGGAAAAAGTCTGGTTCAGTCAAATCAATTAAGGACCATATTGAAGGACGCAAGTGCATGTATCTGGGAAAAAACGATATATTCGTTTTAATATATTATTTCTCAGGCTAATATTGTAATATATATATTGTTTTGTCCTTAACGCTATATTTTTGTTATAATCCAGATCAATGACAACCTTAACTAATTGGTTTGGTTGACAGTTGGAAGCACTGCAAAGTGAGGGTGAGATTGTCATCGGTATGGAAATACATCTACACTCTATTGAAAAATATTAATGGGAAATGAATGTTGAAAAAATTTCGTGACAGAAAACACTGTCACATAGATATAAACGTTTTTAGGTGAGAATAAATAATAAATATCGTTTTATCAAAATATGAAAGTTTGATAATGCAACAATATTGAATATCTATTTACTAATATCAAAGATTATTTTTGCATAAATAAAATATCATATTGAATTTAATCTTTTCTTTGTTTTTTGAAAGAGTGAGATTTAAAATAAACAATGATGTTAAAGAATACATCATTATAGAAATCACGGAAAAACTATTGGAAAAAATAAGAAATTCAGGTATGGAGAAAAATTTTACAATTACAATATTTAGTAATTGAAATTGTTTGAATTCGACTATAAAAAGTTTAAAATGTTCAAATAGGTATTTTCTTTTGCAACCTACCAAGCATTTTATATAATGCATTTCAACACTTCTAAAATTACTTTTATTGAAGACAACGTTATCACAGTATTACAATGACACAATCTCTCATAGTAGTATAAAGTGTCAGCACATATCTCTACAGACAGACATTGACTTTCAAATCAAGGTAATGTTCGAGCTTTTTATCCATATGTACATTGTCATCGAAGAAAAAAAATTTTTTTTCTAATATCTCATAGATCTTTCAACCAATTAGAATGAATACTAGACAAACAAAAATACTTTCAAAAACACATTTCTGATTAATAGATGTTGAGATTAAAATGCATATGATGTAAATACTATCTACGAATAAGATGTGATACATCAACAGGAAAGAAAAAACAATGATGATAATTGTAAAAATATCAAATATTAATTATAGACGTAGATCTCAAAAGGTTTTTACTGATTTTGAAATAATTGATTGATTCGTTTTTAGATCTTTTGTTATTTTCTTTTTTCTTTTATTACTAACAAAATACTTATCTGAATCATAATTGCAACAAAAAATGATTAATATTTCTTACTGTTGTTGCTGCTTTTTCTTTTTCTTTTTTCTTCTATGAATATACTTTATTCTCGTATTCATCGGATATTCTTTGTTGCTTTCTCTATGGCACAAATATTAGTCAATGTACCCTTCTTTTATTATTTGTTGGTCCCTTTGCGGTAACGTGATGGCTTTTTTTTCTTTCTCTTTTTGATGCGTTTGTGTTGGGAAGAGAAAAAAAGAAAAACGAAGAAAAAAATATGATATGTCTTGCTGTGTAACATCATTACATTGCAAGAAAGAAGAAAGCAAGAGAAACTTTGTACATTATACGATAAGAGCTCCTTGAATATTTTTCTACCAGGAGATAAATATATCTATGGCCCTTCAATTGACTTTATCGTGTGATTTAAATAATTCGCAAAGTGGTCCAACGCTTATTCATTCAACTGGTGTACAACATTACAAAATTCCACCAGAAGTGGTATGTTAAAATAAAAGATCGAATGATTTATTTGCTTTGTTTCCTTTTGTATATTAAACGTTAATAGATAATTTTTGAATTTCCTTTTTCTCGTTAAACTTCTTTTAATATTGAAAATAATAAAAATATTTTGTTTTTATTTTTCATAGATTCGAACTTTACAAGAAAATATTTCAAATGATTTATTATCTGATCATGAAGAAGGTGTTCTTTGTCAAGATGGTCCACAACGTATTCTTGATGTTCTTCGACGAAATGGATTTACTTTACAAAAACAAACAACTGATCATAACAAAGCTTTATGGACATTAATACAAAGTGGTGGAAGTAGTCATGGTGGTGATCATCAACCTGTTCCTCCTCCTGCTCCACATCCAACACCAACTGGTGAAGAGGATGAAGATGCTGGTCGAGAAGAACAGGGTGAAGACGACAATAAGGAAGGAGAAGAAGGTGAACAAGAAGAAGAAGAAGAAGCAAATTAAAAAACATGCAATAATATATAGTTCATTTTTAAATAACTGAATGCTTTTTATCTGTTCGTGGGTACATTCATTAGCGCTTTTTTATGAAACTTATATTAAAATATCTTTAATGAGTTTGTGTTGTTTTTTTTTCTCCATATAAACAATAAAAATAGATGAATAAATCGAAAAATTGTCCTATAAAAGATGGAGTTCAAAACAATCGGATGCTAACTAATTGTGAATCGAAAATATTATCTTTATCAATTAAATAAAAATTCAACCAGAGTTAAACAAGTAATAATTGATGTATGTTACATCGAATTATTGATAATAGTAAAATTTTAGTCAACGGCAAATCTAGGACTTTAGAAAAAGGGATAATCATGATTACAAAACATTCTTTGAAATTCATTAGAGATTGTATCGATTCATTTTTTGGCGTTTTCGTAAGGTAGGAACGATCGTTTCTAGTGCTTTCTTCAGATTAGTCATTGGTTTAGGCGATGACTGTCCTGTTCCGCAAAATAAAAATATGTTCTATTCATCGGCGTCATCAGGATTTTTAGACCAATGGAAAAACTTCTCTTGTGTCGGAGAAAATGATGGACGAAATGGGCAAGGTTTTTATTAATAGACCAAAACGTTTTTGGCCCAACAATTACCGATAATGTAAAAAAAACATAAAAAAATGAAATGAAGTTCTTTTAATCAAATATGCATCAAACTCAGATCTTAAGCTTGAGTCAGGTGTGTTTTAGTCTATTTTTAATGTCTCTGTTTATAACATTTATATTTCAAGTTCAAACAACGAAATCCCTACGAATTAGGTCATTTCACATTCTGGCTTTTTCCTTTATGTTTTTACATATACGTCATTTGATTTTTCCTTTCTTTTGTATGCGTCACTCCCTCTATATATATCTACACATATCTGTTCGTGTGTGCTCTCTTGCTCTGTATTCTTGCTTCTCTTCTCTTTGATCTATCCTACTCAACCTTTATGTGGTTAGTGTTTGCTCAATAAAACCGAATTCACGTTCATCCAAACTTACAGTTAACATATAAGAAGCGATTCTTTTCTTCTTCTTGTCTTAATTCTTCACAGAGAGAACAAGCAAAGAGCGCATGTGTGATTCAGACGGAAGAAAAAAAAACAGTTACTATCTAATTCAAAAATAAATAAACAATTTTGAAAAAGTAAAATTTCAATGGGTAAATCTTCAAATGAAATAGGCAATTGCTCATTTGCCCCTCCTTTTGTTACGCCCCTGGTTCTATTGATACCATACCAAACCATTAAAAATATAGGTTTAACTACTTTTGAATAGTTGATATAGACGTTCAAGAAATCGAGCATCTTGTCCTCAAAAGTTAAACAAAAAAGACTTACTGCTAGATTGGTTTTCAATTTCTACACGTAAGTATAACAACGAATATTTGGATGCATTCCAGGTCAAAGTCACTTCGTCGATACGATTGAATGATATCCGACAGTGGGAGCTTGTCGAATCCAAGGAAATTTCATGATATTAAGGTATCTAGTTGTTTTGTTTTTTGTCATTATTAGAAAATATGTGAAATGCATTTGTAGTACTATTTATGGCGACGCGAAGTCATTTTTCGCTAATTCAGTTCAAACATTCATGTTCTTAAACGACTGTTTATGGTGAAGTGGGAGCTATACAACCTAACTGAACAGTAAGTATAAATTATTTATTTTATTTTTTAATTCAGATTATATTAAAGTACATTTAAGCTGTTAGTTTTCAGCTAATTATTCAATAGGAAGAGAATAGGATGAAGCGTTAAATAATACCCAAATGCAAGTTTAACATGATCCCATCGAATCCTATTTGTATCCGATGTTTTTCAGCTGTTGAATCCAATGCGATTCAAATGTAGAATTCTCTCTCGTTGGATTTTGAAGAAAAAACATTATTATCCTATATTCATTAGGGATAGCGATATATTCTGTTCATTTTGTCAAGAGTCACCACTTCGGTCAAAATTATAGAGAGAAGAATACGAAAAACGTTTGCATTTGCAGTCTAAAAGCACATATTTACAAAGAATTATCCGTAATAGGAAGTAACTCATTCAACTATGAACTAAATTTAGAGTTTTGTTTATACGAAAATTATACAAACCATGAATCAAATTGATAATTGAAGCAAACTTGGTAATAAAGTGTGAGTCATCTAAGGTCTCACAGTATATCATTGGTTTTTATCGAGTATAACTTCAGTAGAGACATTGTATATTTTATTCGAAAAAAAAAATTTATATGGTAGATTATTGATGATATGTTTCTATAAGAACAATTGAAAATACAAAAGTATGTTCGATAATATCGCTGATCAATGAACAAAAAAAGTTTTAGTAAAATATAATTTCTCATATCGACAAGACAAAATCTGTTCACTATTAATTGTGATCATTTGAATCAATGTTTCATGCAGACATACTTTTTCCGAGGCGTATATTGACATTTCAAGAGATGGAAAAACATTTTTAACAGATTAATCAAATTATTTTCAACGTAGTGACTATACAAACAATTAACTGTTATTCTTGCAACTTGTTTCACTCTCAACTAAATTTTCAATTCTTTGTATATAATATACTACTTCAACATCTCAATCGATACTAATATCAAATCTATTTACAAGAGTGGTTATATGTTTAGCTCTGAGTCTAACTATGACTGCGGAACATGTACCGACGACCATACGTCAACCCAAACATCACCACACTCCTGCAGCAAATATCATACATTCACTTCCAATACCACAAACACACACGCTAGTAGCACACATCAAAACATGAAAATATAAAATTTTCGAAAATCTGGGTCTCTAGAAAAAAAAACTCGAGAGCTTAATCATCTATCACTAGGAACTTAAATGCTTTTAGAGTATTTATGTGAACACAATGTAGTACTCATAGGCGAAAAAAAAACATCTGAGAAGGTTTCCTCGTTAGTTTTCGTACTGAATAACCATTAAACTTGTTAGTGGATTTCTCAAGATTAAATCTCGTTCTTATTTATGAATAAGTTTTCTCGCTTTTCATATAATTTTTAAAACTTCATATATATTCTATTGATAATCAATATGAAAATACAACAATGATTTATTCGTATATACATACAGAAAAAGACAAATCAAGTTAACAATTGTCATATGTTTTAAGATTCCTACTCAGAAAACTCAATTTTCATCCAAAAAATGATTTTTGAAATAAATATATAGGAACATGTTGCCTAGCGTACAAATTTATAACAGTAATTTTGATTCTCGAAGATTTGAGGGAGTTTCATAAATAATCTTTCAAAATTATGTCGATAAATAATGATGTCTAGAGCAATTAGAATTTTTGTTTTTTGTAGAAACACACTTATGAGATTTATAACAACACGAAGGTGTAAATGTGGATATTCTCTTCACCCATGTACATAGACAAAGGTTTCGATTGATATATAATGTATTTATGCTTCTCATCTCTATTTTAAGTAATCATAGGACGATCATATAAAAGAAGACCTTTTTCATTGCGTTTTTTTTTTCAAAATTGATTTTCTTCAATAGTGATCCAACCGTGGACAAATTTCTTTGTCAATATACTTTATTTTAGAGAGCTGTATTTTTTTTTTCAGATAAGAGAAATGAATTTTCTAATTAATCATTACTTCTAGAGAAATGATAAGGTTTCCAGAAAACCATACTTATAAATTTCAGATTTTTTGAAGCTTTAATAATCTGAAAAATGAAACATAGTAAAAATTTAAAAAATCTCTTCCTTATCTGAAGTGGTAAGGAGTTCTTTTCAAATCAAAGCAACGCAAACTTTACTGCCTAATCCCTGGCAATTTCTTGAACAGTAACGTATGAAGACATGAAATGATAAGAATGCTTTACAATAGCAAAACAAACGAGTTTTCTCTTCAATTTAAATAAATGATCGCAACTTATATTTTTTTAATTCAATATATAAAACATATGATTATTACTTACTCGATTTTCATATAAAACCATGTAAATAGTTAATACATGTTAAACTCATTCAAACTCAATAAGAATCTTATCTATATACAAAACACTCATTAAGAAGAACTTTTCTATCTTCAATATGATCATTGGCTGTATCTAATTGAGTAGATAGATGAATTTGAACAAGTAGATTACTGTCTATCTATATTGGAATATCATATATATGCGAAAGTATCGATATGAGAGACATGTTGTTATTATATATAGCATATCGAAAATAGTATTGATGGAAATAACGTCTTGTATACTTTTATATATAATTAATTGGAATATAATTGTATTTCAATAAGAACAATGCTAAATATTGGCATCTGTTTTTTTTCATATTTCAATCGAACAAATGTAATTATGTCACTTTATTTATAGAAAAACAATACATAATGGATATTGTATATATACGATGCTCTTTTACTGATACATTACAGACAAAAATGACCTTAGTGGATGAGTAAGAACGAAAAAAAAGCACAGTCACATAGATGGAGAAGCATAAAAGCATAATCAAGTAATATAGATAAATTTGAATGTATGCAAAATAAAGGGTAAGATTATGCATACAAATACGACATTTCATGATAACGATTATGTTCTTTCTTACTGTACCATGATAAATAATGGCATATGTTATTTCTTCTGTATTATCCACTATTCTCATTGATAAAAAAATTCATGTATAAATCTTTAGTAATGTGCTATTGTAGAACTAAATTATTTATTCGTTAGTAAAAATATCATTAGATTTAAATTATATCAATAAGATTAAAAAAAAGAACTTTTAAATTAAAATCTATTATTCAAAGAACTATTAATCTGAATGCATGCATGTGTAAAGGTTTTCTGAATGAATGTGATGAATTTTCATTTTTTTTTTGTTTATTTTACTTAATGAATAATTTTGATAAATGCTTATTTACAAAGTATATGTATTCTCCATTTATTTTCATTTTCCAAACATCAAAGAAAATATTTATATTTATTTTAATAGAAAAAATATCTAGTGCGGAAAATCAACAAATCTTTTTCTGTATTACTATGTTGTTCTATTTCTATCTGACTTTCTCTTATATATGCTCTGTCACATTGACAGAGAAATGTCTAAAAAGACAAGAACTGAAAGATATGAATGAGCTAAACTTAGGCTATAGTCGACATCGATATATGATGAGAAAAAAAAAAACGCCTACACATTCTCTTTTCTGTACATATTGGTATCCTCAAGGAAGATATATATATATATATATATATTTTCTCTTTGCTGGCCTATCTCACTCTGCTGTACTTGTAATACAAAAATGTTCTATGTGTAATAAAAGAGAAGAAAAAATTCCTTCTTTCTCTCTCATATGACTGGCTGATTCTTCTGTTTTTGTGAGTCTTTATTGCTATTACTACTTATTGTCTAGCCTCTATCCTCATATTAATTTCATCTGCCAAACGGCACAAATTTTCATTAATGTTTCGAGTATTATTTAAATTAAATTTTGAATGCAATTGACTATTACACCAATGACTGACAATTCTATTATAATACCCGATATAAACCATCAACAATCAGACGATGATGATAATGATAATGATAATGATGAAATTAATGGTAAAAGTTCAATAAAACCAGCTGAAAATGGTCGTAATCTCCTGAATACTTTATTATCAAGAAATACAAAGTTACCAACACGTTCTCCATCCCCATCACCTCGTCCAACATCATCAGGTCCACCTGATCGTGCATTAAATCAAAAATTTCATATAGCTGCTTTAACAGGAAATTTAAATGTTTTACAAGAACTTGTAGGTAAAGCACGTATACCAATCGATTGTCGTGATAAAGAAAATTCAACAGCATTATTACTTTCATGTGCACGTGGACATTATTTATGTGCTGATTATCTTTTAAATAATGGTGCTGATTCAAATGCTCGACGTATAACAGGTGCTTCTCCACTTTATTTTGCTGCATCATATCATCATACACGTATTGTTGAACTTCTTTTAAATAAATATAAAGCCATTGTTGATTTATCAACATTTGATGGTTCAACACCCTTACATGCTGCATGTGAACGTGGTTTTACTGATATTGTTCAATTATTAATTAATTCACAAGCAAATATAAATGCAAAAATGAACGATGGTACAACAGCTATAATGCTTGCATGTCAAAATGGACATTTATCTGTTGTACAAATGCTTATATCAACTGGTCAATGTAATTTTAGTATGAAACGTTTAGATGGTATAACACCATTATTTCTTGTTGTTCAACATGGACATGAAACAATATTTGATTATATTATTGAAAATGTTGATAATATACAAGAAACAATTGATTTAGCACGTGAAGATGGTGCAACACCATTATTTAAAGCATGTCAAAAAGGATATGAATCATTAGTTAAAAAATTGCTCAAATATAAACCAAATATTGAATTACTTAAAAATGGAGAATCAGTTTGTTGATGAAATTTATCTAATATTATAAATTTATTGATTGTTTTTTTTTTTTTTATATTTCAGTGTTTACATGCTGCAACTATGTTTAATCATGCATCAATTGTTCGTATTCTACTTGATAATGGTTCAAATCCATTATTAAATAATTGGGAAGGTATGACAGCAGTTGATTTAGCTAAAGAAGCTCAACTACAAGATATACTTGATATACTAATGACAGCATTAGCACCAAAATTAAGTGAACATGCTCGACAATATTTATTACATAAAAGTACAAGACGTACTGATGCTGATTTTGATTTAGAATTAGTTGAAAATGAAGAACGTGACGAATGGAAATTATATAAAAGTTTAAAATCAGCTGCTGAACTTGAACGTTTAGAAGAAGAAATTGAACAAACACCAATTCTTCCTGATATACCAACAACAAAAGGAAAACAAACTGGTACGAATCGACAAAAGTCAACTAGACCACATCGATATCATACAACATCACAAAAATGACATTTGAAAATTTTAACGTTATTATTCGATTAAACATTTCGTTTTAGAATAGAATTTTGTTGCGAATTAACCAAGTAGTTTACTGTATTATTTCAATGACGACTACCAATTAATGAAAAGAAATAATTGTTCCATGCTCTTGGAATTCAATTACTTTTTTAACTAGAAAAGAACAACAACAAAGTAAATACAATGATGCTCAAAATTTATCATATATTCACCAGATGATTTTTTTTTTTTTTTTGGGAGCGATCGAATTTATCTAAAGTTATCTATTGATAGAATAATTTGGAAGGGTTTCGTCTTCACACTCAGTTGGTTTTTCGTCCTAAGTATCTGACTTCAACTTAGTTCTTTCCGCTTGGTGATACGATATATAACTGGGATTTATAGAAAAATCCGAAACAATAATAAATCCTTGAAGCAGCTAGTTAGCGGTGGAGCCAGAACACTAGCATTGCTTTTTTGTTTTGGTAAGGGTGATGGTAAGTGAAACTAATTTATTGGCACAGTGTAATCTTCATCACACGACGTACTTAGCTATGGCATCAACTGCCATTGCCCAAGTATAACATTAGAGTTACTATAATGTTCTGATTCCGCCGCTACTATTGGGTTCAACATCATCAGATACACAGTTCTTTTATTATGGAATTTATGTTAATTTCTATATGAAGTATATGATCAGTGTTGAATGCAGTCAAAGGATATAGTTTTTCATCTTTTTTATCTGGCGAAAAGGGGGTAATAATTTATAGGAATAAACTATGAAATATGAGCTATATTTTGCTAACCGTGGTGCTGAAAGACGTTGAATCTATCTTAATATATAAGGAAAACAAAATCATCTATTGAATATATGATTGATTTTGAGTGCACTGTATTATGACTTAGAAAGAAATATTTTATTCGCTTATTTATTGTATCAATAGCCTTGGAGTGATAAGACATTATCATTTAATATTAAAAAGAAAAATTCTATAAAACTTTGTTATTTGATTAAATGCATTGTATTCAGTGAAATATAAGTTATTATATGAGTCAAAAAATATTTTTCGATTTTCATATTTTATATGTATCAATTATTGAGAAAATATTTCTATTTCAAATTTGATCAATTGAAAGAGATATTCTTCTAAATTTTAAATTTGATATTTAAATGAATTTGTTAAATCTACTTTTTCTTGCGAATTTGATCTATTTATAAAGTTTTATCAATTTTGGAGCAATTCAATAAGAAAAGCAAAAACTCCTGTGTTACACTACATATCTGAGAACTCAGTCAGAATTTATTAGTTAGAGATTTAAATAAAACGATGCTGAGAATCAACAAAGTATAATTTAGTCAAACTTTGTTCCAAAACAATTGTCAAAATTATGATTTCGACAAAAAAAAAATTTCGTTTAATGAAAAAATTCGATTCAGCCTAAGTTATTGTTGATGTGCTGCCGAAATAATCTCAGTTTATCATCTTTCATATACAATAATGAAAAGATAGCAGATGTAATAGTCAATGTATCAGTACGAACTTTGTTCTATTTAATACTTATGTTAAATGGATGTGTTAGATGCAGTATTGGATTCTTTATTGAATAATACTACTTCTAGTGAAAATCATTAAGGGGCCCCCCTCAGAAACGAACTTTGTTATTTTTCGTCCGATTTCACCCAAATTTTTGGAGGATATTAGTCTAGGATAGGATAGATTATGAGTGAAATATCTCCCCCAAATTTCCAATAAACTAATGAGTTATAGTCAATTTATTGGTCAAAA